>VNJS01003639.1:0-10952 GCA_008042575.1 Drosophila watanabei | reverse complement strand
CCGCCTCGACATTTTACAGTTCAATCAACCTTTCAATGCCCCGCTTTTGTGTGCAAATTGTTTACAAATGCAACAGCAATTATGCAATCATTTGTGGCTGGCAAATGAAAAGAGATTTACATGCTCGGTCCAACCCAAAACCAAAACCAAAATAAAAAAAAGTATAGAGGGGAAAACTGAAAATCGATGGTGCAATAGAGCAAATATATATCGAACTGTGTGTGCGTAAAGAGGGGCTCTGAATGTTCCAATGGCCCAGGTCAGTGTTGTGTTCAGCCGGCCAACGCCCAAGCCTCGTCCTCGGCCTCGGTCTCGTCCTCGTCCTGATCCTGTTTCCCCTGTCTGATTGTATGCAATTGTGTTCTGCGTATGAATGACCAGAGACCACATTGCGAATGAGTGCTCCNCTCGTCCTCGTCCTGATCCTGTTTCCCCTGTCTGATTGTATGCAATTGTGTTCTGCGTATGAATGACCAGAGACCACATTGCGAATGAGTGCTCCTGACTCGGCCTCTCTGTGTCACCCCCTTGATCCTTCGTCCCCTCAGCGGCACCGCAACACCCACACCCACTCCATAACCATGTGCATGTGCTTATTTGTATGTATTGTATTAGCCAACATAATGGCCGCAACAGCAGCAATACACAGTTGTAATGGCAATAGCAAAATGACACCGAAAGAGATCTGAAAAAAAGCTATTTGTGGTATAAAAAATATCCTAGATCAAGGGGCTTAGCAAGTGCATATAAACATTTATTTAAAGGGTAAAAGAACCTATATTTAAGTCATATTTTTACATATTATTTGCAGGTTAAAAGAGCCTATATTTAGTTCATATTTTTACATATTTTTCCCCAACATGGTAGTTAATTTTTTCTTGCTGTGCAGCAACAACAACGTCCTGCTGGCAGCAATTTCGCATTGGTCATAACGCTGGCTCCACAACGGGTCAGGCCGCTTCCGTTTCCGGATGCCTGGTGCCGGTTTGGTCCTGCCCGTTGGCGTAGGAGGAGGCTGGATGGATGGTGGATAAGGTTGGTTGGGTGGATGGTCCTCATACTCGGTGGAGGTGCTGGCTGCTCTTACTGCAATCCAATTTTCGTTGCTGCTATGTTTTTGACACTTACAAAGTGGTTACGGCTTTTGCTTTGGCATTTCTCACTTCAGCAACCGCACAAGCAGCGCCCCAAACACAACACACACACAGCAAACAGAGCTCTGGCACCGAAAACACAAACAAACAATGTCGAGCGGGCCGAGCAATTTACCAAATGTGTGTCAAAATCCACCCTCTGGCTCCAGCACCAGCCCAAGCACTCAGCCAGCCGCCACCCGGCTCTCATTGACGAGGTCAGTTCTTAACAAGTTATTGGATTGCCATTATCAGACGGGAATGAGGAGAGCCCATTGCAATTAATTTGCTTATTGCCACACCCATGATTGATTTATCTTGGCAAAAAAAAAGGAAAAGAAGGAAGGAAGGAATTCGCTGGGAATTCCAACAAAATAACTCTGGATGGAAAGCTGGAATTTATTGTAGACAATAAACTAAATTCATTTAAATATTTGTTAGGGCATCATTTACACGTTTAAGAATTTACTTTAAAATTTATAAAAAATACAAGAATATAAACCAATTTTCTTTTTTAATTTATACGCATCTTATATTCACCTAAGTATTACAAAAGCAAATAGAATAATATTAACAGTAACATTCAAATTAAATGATGACAAAAAATTGTTGTTTAAAAAAAGGGCTTTCAACCCTTTGTTGAATCACTTTAAAAAGGCAACACTGGCGCATCCGTCATTGGGGCATTTCCGCATGTCTTCCCTGCTTCGTTTTGAAATGATAATACTAAATGTTAGCCCGCCCGTACATTTTACAAATGTTGTGCATTAGGGGCATTAATTTTACACACTTATGACACCCGAGCGACTCGTAAAAGCGAACCGCACGCAAAATTACATTGGGCGAAGATGTTTTGCCGTCGAAGGACGAAATGTGGGTGGATGGTGGCCATGATTGCTATAGAGAGAGAAAAAGGTGGTGAGATGTCGAGATGGGGGCCGTTCCCGGCTGTCATGGCTGCCGGCTAAGCTGTGGCATTTATTAGAGCTGCCACGCGACAGTCGCAGGATCCGCAGAGCCACAGCCACAAGCACAACCGCATAAGCTCATTTCCAATGGCGCTGTCCATGTGACAGCCATGAAAAAGCAACCCGAAGGAGCGCAGCCCAACGTCTTATTGTTTTCCAAGCTATATCCCTTAGCCGGAGACAGGATGTGGAGCCAGGAGCTGACTCAGGACCGGAGTCAGATCCCAGGCAGTTGCTAACAAGCCAGCCAAATTGTATTTGCATGCAAGGCGCTACATCCTTCGTCCTGTCAGCTACAAATGTATGCAGATGCCTGCAGAAACCAAACCAACGCACACGACAGCCACGACATTCTAAGTGAATTTTATGTCGAAAAGTTTGAAAAGGGTAGAAAGAGGGCTGCTGTTGCTGCTGGTTCTGCTGTTGCCAGGACATCATCCGCCTTTATCCTCCGGCATCTCCTTGGGCCTCGGTAAGCAACAGGTTCTGGGTTTTCCTGCCGAATGTTGCAACATGCCGTGGGCCAAAAGGACGTGGACGGGAATGGGAGGACGGTAACGTCCTGTCTGGGCCCCGTAGCGGCATTTGCATTTTCGGCTTTCCTGGCTGGCCTCGTGTTTCGGGAGTTGTGAATTATGTAAATGCTTAAATAATAAGATTCACCCCGGTCTCCATTACCCTGTGACCCCGTGACTGCTGCTGCTGCTCCTCTGCAATGCTCCTCTCTGCCCATTGCGGTGTGGCTTAGGCTAATTGAAATAACAAATTTGATGCAATATAGCCCTAAATAAAGTCGTGGCAATATAACAAATTTGATGCAATATAGCCCTAAATAAAGTCGTGGCAATATAACAAATTTGTTGCAACCAAGGGCTTACATTAGATAAGGGGATAGAAGTTAGAGTCTTAATGTTGGGGTTAAGGGAAATGGTAACTTTAAGGCTATAATATAGGAAAAAGAAAGGGTTATATAAATTAGCCTGTTAACAATTTTATTTATTTATTATAAACAGTATTTCATTGATACATATTTAGATATAGATATAACTTATTTCCAAACAAATCACATTCCTGACAACTTTGTTGTAAAAACACCATTGCAATTAACAAGAGAAGCCATCACAGAACTCATAAAGATAACAGTCATTTAATGTTATGAAGCTTAGCTGGGAACTGCCATTAAAGGCTCTGAAAACCACTGATTTTGTGGCTCAGAGTTCCACATCCCCACATTCCCGCATTCCCACATTCCCGGATTTTCACATCCCAGACCCGGAAGCAGACCAAGTGGAGTCTCTGGTCCGGACCCCCAGCAGCTGCCACATAACAAGTTGCGCTAATTAGAAATATTCCGGGCCATAAACAACATTCGTTGGCCATATCGCTGAAGCGTGGTCCCTTGGCATGTTTCGCTTTTTATTAAATTACGCGTACGCGCTGCGTTGCGACAGTAATTTCTTTTGGCCCCGTCGTCTAATGAAACGCAATAAAATATGAAACAGTCTGGGATAAGCATTCACTCTAAACTCTGCAGGAACACATTAATGAGGAAGGCACTCTAAATATTTTGCTAATTTGTTAAACTGCTGAATATTTTCATATTAATTTCAAAGCCTAAATTGTATTATTAAAGAAAACTTCTTGAAAAGCATTTTAAATATTTAAGCAGGGAATGAGATACTGAACCCTTGAGTTAATAAACATAGATATCTAGTTGGATTTCTTAGTATTCACAGATTTGTGCTACAGAATGTCTCAACCCGACAGTTAAAAAATTCATTTATGCAGGCAGCCACTTTGATCGGAAAAGCAGCCAAGCTCGTAAGCAGTCTTCCTTGGAAATGACTGGCTAAAGACCCCAAAAACAACACCCACTTTCGGGGGTTCTTTGTGGGAGGATGCTGCTCGGTTTCCTTGAAGCTCCCCTGCTTGGTACGCATGTTGCATATTTAATGGATTTTGACAGCCTAATCCATTGCTCGGTGGCCCAGTGGCTGTCTGGGGCTCGTCGGCTGGGTTATGCCCGGAATTTCAAGCATAATTTGCCGCATATTTCTGGCTACTGTATTATTTAACTATTAACGTTCAATTGCCGCTAAGATTTATCGCCATGCTTACGGTCTTCGCATTTTTTCATATCACCCGACACTCCTCAGGGTGCCAAGTGAGAGCGTATCCGTATCCAAAGCCACCTCCATCTCCGTCTCCGTCTCCATCTCCGCCTCCGTCTTCGCATCCGTCTTAGTCTGAGCTGCACGAACAAAAAGGTAATTCAATATCTTAATATCCGCATAGATCAAGTGCAGGTACGTGCAGGTTTGCACAGTTTGACTCGGGCGCCGTTTAACGTGGCATGCCTCATTTCCAGGGCTTCTTCCTTGAATTCCGGCTGGCTTAAGGGACTTGCCTGCCCGGAAAGGGAAAAATTGTAGAAAAAACACCTTTATTCTATATGTCTTCAGGCTGGTTTTGTAGAATATTTTGTCTACACAGTGGGAGTTGTATTTCTTAAGACTTAAGACATTTCGGCATTGATTTTTTAACTATAATTATCTTTAAATATTTTTAAGCGGTCGAAAAGTCACAAACGCTTAATTTTAGCTACAAATTATGAGCCTTGAAAGAAGCAAATTTGTGCTGGGGAAATATTTCTAAAATATCTTACATATTACTAGGTTATTTTTAAGATAATTTTCCCTTATTTAATGCTCTTTTAATTATTTTTGAAACGAGGTCTTGTATAACTTATAAATTATTATATTATAAGTTATAATAATAATACTTATTTATGTATTAATGGCTATGATTCTTTGAATGTGTAAATAATAAAAAATTTAAAAAATATGACAGCTTGTCATCTAATATACTTTTTCTGTGTAACTGCCTCTCTTTTTAAGTTGATTGCTCCGCGTTGATTTGCGAAATAGAATTGTGGAGAAAGTGTTTTTCCTGCTGGCTTCCCCTTTGGCAAACCAAAAATGCTTGTGCGGTTATTATTATACATTTACGAAAATTTCCTTTTTATTTTTGTTTTTGTCTTTTTGTACTTTGTTTCGACCGAAAATCTCGTCGAAAGTTTCGCAATAAAACTAAAAGTTTCAACGTTTATTGTCGCCAACTTGAAACTTTAAACAATGAGCACAGTTCATGAGCCACAATTTTTGTGAGCTGGTGCAGCAGGCTGCCGGCAGCCAGGATTGAGAGTTTTGCGGCAAAGGGTTGCTGGCATCGGCCAGGACCGGCAGGATAATTAAAAGCCAACCCCGAGTGTGGGCACAAAAACTTTCGGCAATTCTAGTTTTTAATTCCTCTTTTTTATTTATTTTTTTTTTTGTAATGCTGTACGAGGGGATCAATTAATGGGGAGAGGCAGATAAGCCGCAGCGGAACAAAAAACGCTTTTTATGTTCAGCCTTAGTCCCGGTCATTATAAACTTGTATAAATTATGCGGAAAATATTAAATATTAAAAATGTCATCCTGTGGGGGCCTTGGGCTTATATTTTATTTAACGCGACAAAATTATTGCTGTCGCTGACGTTTTTATTGACCCATATGCTGGTCGTTGTGGGATTGGTTGGGATTTAACAAAAGGTATTAACAAAATGCCAACTAAAATTGCCATTTGCGGCAGCCATATCGTTAGAGTTTCGCACACATACACGAATCCCTGTATATCGTTTTAATTTTCCCGGCTTCCTTTTTTCGCCCAGGAAATAAAAAATAAAATTTATTTATTTAATTTTCTGTTTGGCGGAACTGCGTTTTGTGCAAACAAATGCGCGAACAATTCATTTAAAATGTAACGTGCACACACATTCAGATCGTACGCGAACGCATAAAACTGAGTGTATTTGTACAAAAATAAAAGGAATACGACTATATATATATATATGTATATAGATATATAGAGAGGTATATACCCGCACACTCACGTGCATATATTGCAATCGTGTTATTTGCATTTAAAATTGCCAGGCAACGGAAAGCCAACTTTTTACAGGCTTTTTGGCATATTTTTTTCTGCTCGTGGTTTATTTGTGGAGAAGTTTTTATTTTGCTTTTTTTATAGTAAATTTTTAAATGCATTTTTTTTAGGAACAGCAATGTTTGTTTTGTTTTATTTTAATTGAATGACATAGAAGATTTTGTCTAGAGTTGGTTAGCAATAAATAAAATAAATAATTAAATGAATATTAAAATAAATAACAAAGCCACTGCAAAATTAATTTGAATTTTAACCACAAAAAAAAAAAAAATAATAATAATAATTATGAACTGAATATGGTAGGAATATATGTAGATTTTTCTTGTTATATAGAAACAACGGCTTATTAAATAAAGTAATTATATTCAAAGAATTAAGAAACCAGTTCAAGTAATAAGCTCTTTTAACAAATACCATTTGCATATATATTTCGCATTTAATTCAGACTTCTAAGACTCTTGTTTTCCTGCTTTCATCAGCATGAAAACCCCGAGATTGTGTTATCATTTCGAGCCCATGCCAAGGAAAAACTAATAACATCCGCTTTGTGGTTTGTTCGTTTTGATTTCAATTCTGATGCCTCAACGGCGAATGGAAAGCGACTGTCAATTACACACAATTAAGCCGGATTTCTATGTATTTGGATTTCCATTTCCGTTGCGTGCTCCGATATTAAACGTCAGCCGCAAATCCACAAACAAAATCGAACGATCTAAAAACCGGAGTCCGTCTGTTCGTTGGTATTTGCCGGATTTTCTGTTTGTACATAATACGGAGAACGGAAATTGATTTCGTTTTTATATATAGGTATGTATATTATTTGTTGTTATGGAAAACCAAACTTTGTTTAGGTAACATTCTCGATTTGCAGGCCCGCATTGCAGGGGTCAGCGAACTCGGGTCAATTCAATAAGCATATTATAATAATCAGGCCACAATGATGATGACCAATCCCAAATGCACATAAAAGATGTTGACAGAGGGTACGAGTATTGGAGATGCGGGCTGAGGGTTTGAGTGAATGGAAAAACTTTCTGATATATTTCGCAAACAATAATGCCGAAGGCAAATTGGGATTCGGCGAAGGACGAAGGAATACAAACAGCGGCAAGAAGGAGATGGACACTCGGCATCTGGGAGTCGGGTATCATATGGAAACCCGGCGGGATTACCCATAACATAAGCTCCACGACCAACTCTCAAGGCTGTCCACACAAAAAAGCACACAAAATAATAAGAGAGAAAAAAAGTAAAAGCTGGGCAAAAGTAAAACAATCATAAGCAGCAAAACTTTACCATATTTCGCCAGTTCTGTCCGTCCCTCTACTATCTGCTCTTGTTTTGTGGAACTTTGCCGGGGTTTTGTAGCATACATTAGAGCGTGTTGAAGCGCATTGAATTGTGTATTGGGAATTGTTTACAATGCTGCAAAAGTTTTTACGTTCGCTTAGCCACAGGCAAAGCGACTCTGCTCCACTCGACTCGGAAAGTTTCTTAAGCAATTGCCAGGGACGCAGGACGCAGGGCGAAGGACAAAAGGCGGCAAGGGATGGGCTGGAGACTGGGTTTTGGCATTTATTAGATGCACAGCCCCCCCAGCGATCGGAGTGTCCTGCTTCCTGCATCCCTTCGCTCTGGGCCATGACATAACTTTTCAGCCACAGCATTTCGCTTTGCGGTTGTCACCGAAGGACTCTGGCTCCGGGTTTGGGTTCTCCGTTTAATTTATTTAAAATACTTTCTGCTGACTGCAGTTCTGCGGAAAGTTCCCAATGCAACAAGTTGTAACAAACAGGACAAAAGGCTGCCTTGTTCAATGGGCAAAGGGACCTAAAGGCCGCATAACTTTACCAAATCCAACTGAACTTGTTCGGGACTTGCACAAATTATGCAAATTCCTTCAATAATCTGTATGTTTTTTTGCCCTCATCGGGTCAGGATGTTTATCAATGAGACAAATTAGAGCATGTTTTTACACAAGAACGAAATTAAGTTAAACTATAAGTTGAAACAAATTTTATAAAAGGGTTTATCTTTCCAATTTTATTTTCTGACTTTATCAGAGCAAACTTCAAACTTCTCCCTAATTTTGTGTCATTTTATTTTTGGACAAAAGTCAATTTCGCCTTGACTTTCAGCTAATATCCTGTCGGCGAAACTATAATCGAGATAGACCATCACCGAGTGCTGTTTGGATTTGTAATTGCTTTGGCTGCGGGCCACGTTCTGTTAATTATATCCGAATGGCTTTTTTGGCAGCTCCGGCAATTATTTTGATTGCATCCAACCGGCCAGCGCAGACCGGCAGATTGTTGTTGTTTTTATTTGAGAGCCATGTTAATGCCGTTTTCTGTTGAAAACTTTTGCGTCGTATGCGCAATATGGCTTTTTATGGCCATTAATTAGAAATACAATTTCCCCCGGGGCCGATGTGCTTATGTGTGTGTTGTTCAAGGAGGGAAAGCCGGATGCAGGATGCCCCAGGGCTTTTCTTGACACCTGAATAACAACAACAACAACAGGATCTCGGCTTTCGGTCTCGGACTGCGTCTCAGTTACATCCGCCCGAAGGACAAACGATGCGAGAGCTCTGCCTCCGATGCTGACTGATGAGATTAATTAAGCAAGGCAAACAAAAGGATTTTAGTTTCATGCAGATACTCCTGACACACACATACAAACACATTTAGATGGACTGCCTTCATTGGTGTTGTTGTTATTGCTGTTATCCTTGCTGGATGCCTGTTGGCATTTTTATTGACAAGAACACATTAATTACTCAATGACATTGTAATCAAATATAAGCATTGCCTGAAAGCATTTACTAGTTCCTGCTCATCCTGTATCTGTAGTTGTTGTTCCTGCTGTTTGCCATTATCCTTGTTCCTGCTGCTGTGGTGCGTGTGTGTCAAAGTTCAGCGTGGCTTCCGTAAATCTTTCCCCGATGTCAATATTGCGCATACGCCACCGACATCGCCACCATGAACGAGTGTTTATTTAAGTTACACCGGCCGTCCTATGAGCCTGGACACGCCCTTAAATATATACATATATATTCCACCATGTGTGTGTGTGTGCGTTTCTCCGGGTCCTGTGTTTTATTAATTACGTAATTATGTAACAAATTAAATGCATGTACAAGCTCGGAAGGGAGAAGGGAGAAGGGAGAAGCCGGGTGGCTGGTAGCTACTTAAACCGTTTGCTTGCATGTCGATGGCACTAAGTGGGTTAACTTGTGCCCGAGCATGCTTTATATATGTATATATAGAGGAACGCATCTCCTGACACACATCCTCAAAGGATTGCCGCTTGCAAAGAGAGTGTGCTTCGTGTTTACTTGGTCCGCATCCTGGAGTTCATCCTCAGGTGTACAAAGCGAAAAACAAGTTTTGAAACCGAGCCATGAATAGAATACTTGAAAATCAGGATAAGAGGCTGACAAACAAGCTAAAGCAAAATGAATATGATGGATAAACATGCCTTGCAAATGTTTAGATTTAATTGGATGCTTTTTAATTAATTAAGTGACTTGCATTAAGCTGTCTTACATTAAGTTAGGGTATACTTAGCTTTAATTCTGAATATTATAAAATACATAACTTATTTGCTAAAGAAATCTTAAAAGAACATCTTTTTCCAAAACCAATTTAGAAGGAAAACTCTCTCTCCCAGATTTAAAATCACAAAAAACTGATTTGTGTTTAGAGCCAAACAAAGATAAATCTTTTGCCACACACACACAGCACCCAAAGAAATCTGAGTAATTACAGATCCGACACTCAAAGTTTATCCAGTCCTGCACCTGCGATGGCAAGGACATTTCAACTCCATCCAACAGCCATAAAAAAGTTTCGCTTAACGTTTTCCGTGGCGCTTCAAGGAGTGTGTGTGTGTGTGTGTGTGTGTGGGCTGCAACATTTGTCTCATTTTCCCCTGTCGTTGTCAAGAGTCTCCGGTGCTCGTCCTCGCCCTGGTCCGGGTCCGGGTCCTGCCTCAGCTTCTGCTGCTGGTCTCACATTACACCACGGCACGCATTTAAAATCCAAATTAAATATTTCCGCATGAAACTCAAATCTTACAACTGATTAAATAACCCAGGACCGGAAGAGAGGGAACGAGAGAGAGAGAGAAAGAGAGAGAGAACGAGATGGCAGCGGTATCCTGGCGCAGGACCAGGGCATTCTTGGTGCTGAATTGCTGCGGGGCAAGTCAAAAAGGCAGCAAAGGCGGCAAGGACTTAAATTGCGACAAATATGTGAGTATGCAGTGCACTGCGATAAATACTTTAAATATTGGGATTTTTTACTTTAAAAAGTAAACAAAAAGTAGTCAATGAGAAATTAGTTTCAAATTTAAAACTAAAATTCAGTTAGTGTTGCCAGTTTTCCCAGCTAGAAATACATATTCCCTAAACTATAATTACTTTCTTCTAAATAATGCAACGTTATCGATCTACAAACTATATCCGGTCGCCACAAAAGGGAACCTTGGTGGATCGTAGTCTTGAATTGCGCCGCCAGAGCACCGAGGCGGCTTATTACTTCAAATGGAGCTGCATCAACTTGCTGCTGCTGATAATCCTTAGCATCGACATAATGTTGATGGATAGATCCTGCTGCCCCAAGTCCCGGTACAGGCTGGTGTACATGGGTTCCATTTTTGTAACCTTTACTTTCCTCGCCTGTTTTATCAAGTATTTGCATATCGTTTTCAAGAGTGAGCCAGGTGTGGGTACTGAAGACCAGAAGCGGCTTCTGGATGGCAAGGATGACAGCGGTATTGACACGATTTTGAATCTACCAAATATAGAGCCACCCATCTGCCAGGAGGACAGAGCACTTATTATTAAAAGTACCAAGCCTCT
>VNJS01003638.1:0-71282 GCA_008042575.1 Drosophila watanabei | reverse complement strand
AGGCAGACCCAGAAGCAGTCGAGACCGCAAAGCCTATCTCTGTGCAACTGCAACTATGCGACCTCAACCCCGCCCACCCACTCGGCGGGCCAATCCAGCACTTGAAGAAAAATGTGAGTGCATTTTAAGAGTAATTAGGAAATTCATTTGTACCCAAGAAAACCTGAATGTTATATAGTTTCCTTTATATCAAGAACCTTTCTTAGTTAAGTTTTATGAACAACTTAAGTAGTAAAATTTATAATTTATAATTAACCACCTATATAATACTCTTAGTTATACTATTGCAGGGTATTATAATTTCAGTCAGAAGTTTGCAACGCAGTGAAGGAGTCATCTCCGACCCTATAAAGTATATATATTCTTGATCAGCATCAACAGCCGTGTCGATCTAGCCATGTCCGTCTGTCCGTCTGTCTGTCCGTTTCTACGCAAACTAGCCCCTTAGTTCTAAATGAAACTTTGTAGATAGTCTTCTATATACTCTCACTCGTATATATGTCGGAACGAGCCGGATCGGTCAACTATATCATATAGCTGCCATAAAAACGATCCGTAAATTTGTAGAAAAAAAATTATAACTCCGCTGTTTTTCAACATATCTTGATCAACTATCAGGTATGAGCTATGTATATTATTCTAGATTTTTGGATTTAATTTTGTAAAAAATCGAACTACTATATCATATAGCTGCCATAGGAACGGTCGGGAAATTTTTAGAAAGAAAATTATAACTTTGTCAATTTTCAACACAATTTCTTCTACTTCGAGATACAAGTATTTCATATTTTTTCAGAATTTTGTTGTAAAGTTTATAAGAATCGGACCACTATGTTATATAGCTGCCATACAAACGATCGCTATATGTGAAAGTAAATTACATTTTACTTTACATGTAAAAATGTGAAAAATGTAAAATAAAGTAAAACTGTAAAAATTTTATGTATATGAAAGTAGTTCATATTATATTATATTGGGATAGATTATAATTTATACAATTGAAATCTGCAAGGGTATACCAAATTCGGCGTGCCGAAGTTAGCTTCCTTTCTTGTTTTAATTTTAATTTATTACCCAAAAATCTATTTATTTTAGCATTTTTGCTAATGGAATCCCCAAAAATTGAGCAGTAGGCTCTATTATACAATTAATTCGACGCATTTAAAGAGTTTCATCATCATCATCTTATAAATTTCTTTTTATTCTCTTTCAAAATGATTAATAATGCTCAAAATAAAGACTGATTTCCATATCATTATTAAACTACATTTAAAATTAAAACAGAAAACCCCATTAAAATCCTAGTACATTGATTTCTTCAAGTGCAGGGCATTTTCCTGGCCTCCGGCGAATGGCTGCCAGGCAGGCTCCTTCCTATCGGATGCCATCAATTGCAAAAAAAAAAGAAAATAAAAGCAGAAAAAAAAGCAAAATAACAACAAAAAGGCGAGAGAAAAAATAAAAGCAGCAAGCGTATAATTTTCAAAAGTGGAAAAATCCAGCAACCAACGCACTGCATTGCCGGACAGGGACTTTTGCATGAGCATGCATGCGGCATGTGGCATGTGGCATGCGTGTGTGTGCAAGATGTGTGTTGTGCGGAGTGTGGCTCGGTTTGCTCTGGTTTGGCCCGGCACAGTGGAAAGCAGCGGAGAGAGACCGGGCCAAGCCCATGGATGAATCACGGCGTCACTGATTGGGGGCCCATTAAATATATGCTGTATGTGAGATCACGGCAGAGCCAGCTAATTGATCTTTCACCCATCAATCTCCGATCAAGTGCTGTTATCAATTAAGCAAATGATCGCGCTTACAAGTAAAACAAATCATTTCGCTCCGGGTCACAGCTAAACGAGGCATCCATTCCTATAAATGTATATGAACATATAAGAGACCGCTCCCCCCTTCTGTTTTTCACGACTTTGGAGCTGGTTTCCACTGTGCGGTGGTCAGTTTGATTTCCCCATGAACTATCACCAACCATCCATCCAGCCCCCCGACCAGCTCCGTCCCTGGCTTCTGTGTCTCCCCTTCGTGCTTTTAATGAATTTATTTGAATGTTGGACAAATTGTGCACGAAAATATTTACAAGCATGTTGTGCGTCGAGGAGTGAAGTCGGAGTAGCACAAGGGAGGGGTTTCTCGAGGGGATCTGCGAGCCCCTCTCGTGTGTGTGTGTGTGTGTGCCAGTTTACATTCACTTTATGCGGGGTAGTAGTACCTTAGAAATTAATAGCAGCTCCAACGACGGCCTTTCTACCACCGCACAGCTGTAGGTCTTAGATCCGGACCCCAAGCCACCTTCTCCGTTTCAACACCCAGAGAAATTAGGGAATAATTATGTTAGCAAGCTCACGATCTAGCCATTAGCAATGATTTTTGGCCATTCTCTTGAGAGCTTTACATGATTTTGAGCTAAGCAATTACTCGAAGAACAGGATATCGATATTGTATGTAAAATGAAGAATAAGTTTATTCGAAAAGGATTAAATAGAAATAGTAAAATGAAGTCTATGATTCCAACTCAAATTGATCATTGTCTTTGTCTAAATTGGTTTGGAATCCAAAAATGGTTAAATGTTTTTTTTCTTTTTGTCAAAACTTTAAAAAATTGCTATTAATGAATGAATTGCTTCCATTTATATAGCATTTATGGATTAAATTGGCTCTGGTTTTAATCAAAAGCCCATTTGTATTTCATTGCTTTCAATTTAAATAAATAAATGATGTTACTACCCATTTTAGGAATTCTATTTTTAAAGATGTGGCTGAGTTACTCGGAAATGGAAAAACATAATAATTAACACCATTTTATAACTCACAATCTTTTCATTGAGTCCCAATTTCGTTAGGTTGCTTGTTTAATTAACCTTTTTTTTATTTTATTAAGGGTTCTCAAAAATTGTATTGCTTTCAAGTGTATATCCTGTCAGGATATCTATCTATCAGTGGTTCCATAGAAATGGTTTTAAAATCCAAGCAAAACCACAAACTTTTACATCTTTTAAGAAAAGGATCTCAAGTATTTCATTGCATACTTTTTGACACATTATGGATTTCAAGCCAATATCCATATCCTTGCTCCTTATATGTAGCAATATTTCCAGAGTAATCATTTTCTTACTCTTGTTTTTCCCCTACTTTTCTTGCAGTGCACAGTGCGGTGCAGCATACATGTTTGACTTACCATTAGTGGTTGACGCCGCCGCCAACATAAAGACGGCCAGCAGTGCGCCAAACAGCTGGCGCTTGCTTTGGAGGCTGCGGCTGTGGTTTCCACTCTTGATCTTCGCATGGCTTACAGTCTGGCCAAATCTCTGGGCTAGCGCCTGCGCATGGGTTTGGGCGGGGGGCTGCTGCTGCTGCGATTGGTACATTTTCACTGTCTGCTGCACTTTCCTGCTATTTAGCCGTTGATGCTGCTGCTGTTTTTGCTGTTGTTGTGCGTGACGGCGGCGCTTTCGCTCGTTAACAATTGAAATAGTAGCAAACTTGGGCGGCGCGCGGCTGAAGTTCACTGCTTCGTCTGTATGTGAGCGCGCGAGGAAAGAAGAAAGTTTTCCCCGCTCTCTTCGGCTCTCTTCCGCTCTAGCTCTCGCTCTCGAAGAAGAGCGCGAAGACTAAATAAACGATCGTAACTGGTGCAAGATTACCGCAGAAGCTATTCGAATTAACGGTATTCTTGCGGTCATTTGGGCTTGGCCTGCTCTTCTTCTTCTGCTTCTTAGTCTTCTAGTACTTTGATGTTCCCGTCTCGCTCGCTCTGCCGGGCCCTTTTATGAGTTCATTCGTTGTGTGAGCTTGCGATTGCCTATTAACCGAAATGTAACGGCTGCCGCTGCTACTCTCTTGAAGCTCCTGCTGCCGCCTGCTCCTCCTTCTTCTCCACGCTGTGTTTTGCGCCTGCTGGGCACTTGACCTCTCACACAATCGCACAATTGGGCATAATTTCTATTTTATCGCCTCTTTTTTTTCTTTAGCTCTTTTTTTTTGTTTGTTCTTATTATTTTTGCCCGCCTTTAATTTGATTTCAATTACGTTCTACGGTCTTTTATTGTCCACACAAAACAATTCTTCTTTCTTTTGCAGCTTCTTCTTCTTCTTCTCGCTCCGGGCTCTTCCTTCGTTTGAATTTGACTTTGATGCGCGCTCTTCGAGATTCGATTCGCATATGAAATGATCTCTCTTTTGGATGCTGCTACTGTTTCTGCCGCTGCGGCTGCTACTGCTACTGCTACTGCTTCTGCTGCTGCTTACGTTGACTGCGACTGCGGCGACTGCATTTTTTATTTATTGTTGTTGTTGCCGCCGAGTTTTCAATGAATGAACACACAAATACACACTCAAACTGACCGACACACTCACGGGCACACACACGCTCGCATCCGATTTGTACAATGTACATTCATAAAATTATAGGATTTTATTGTTGTCTCCGCTGCTACTGCTGCTTTTCTGCTTCTGATGCTTCTGCTTTTCGTATTTCCCCCGACGCGACGGTTGTGCCCAGAAATCTCGGCAAGCTAAGCTCCAATTGGGACGAAGAGAAAGGTTTGACAATGCGCCGACGAATGGCACCGAATTTGCAATGCCAACAAATTTATATGAGTGAAAGGCAGCGCAGTCGGCGCCGGCAGAGCAGAGCATCCAGCGGCTGGCGAGAAGCTTCGGCGCAGGCTACACTCGAAACAAAATCCCAAATCATATTACAAATATACCATTAAATAATAAATAAAGCAGAGAAAATGGTAAAATATCCTAGAATGTTTTAAGGAATTTCTATGATTTGCTCAAAAAATTTAATTAATAATAATGACAAAATTGGCGAAGTGTTTCTGCAAATTTATTCAAGAAATACCTTTAATTTCCCTACAACTTCGTTAAAGAATTTAAAGTTTTTTATGTTGTATTAGCTTGTTTTTGTACAATCAGGTCTTAGTAATTTACATAACTTTTGTTTTCATAAAAAAGTGAATAAAAAAAGTCTATGATTTCATATCGTAATTCTCCATAAGCCCTCTAAAACTTTGAATCATAAAATAAAGAAAATATTTATTAAAAAATTTGAATCCATAATAAATATACAAATATAAGGACACTGCATAAGTTCTTTGCACAATTACGTTGATATTTTAAAAACTATACCACTAACTCGCATAATTTCATTTCTTCAATAAATTAAATAAACAGAATGCACCTAATAACACAATTATCGACTACGTAAATTTAAAGAAGGCGAAATACAGAACTTTTAGTTACCAAATTTTAAACTTGTTTAAAGGTAAAACATCTTAAAATATATTTCAACAGAGTAAGAAAATAGTTCTAAGCTCTAGAATAACCAAGTTTATAAATACTAATTTCATTGAATATGTATTTTAAATTCAATATCTTTAAAGTCTATTAGAAAAGTGAAAACAAAGGGATAGCCTTAACTTACTATCTTCAATACTAAAGAAGGAAATATAAGGGCGGACTTTTCTCCAAATTTGCAATATATTTTCTGTTGTAATGCTTTTATTTCGAGTGAAGTTTTGCCTGCCTCTGGGCATATTGATTAAATGGAGTTGTCGGTATTTAAAATAACAACTTGGTCATGTCGGCCGGCCTAATCGGTTTTGTGTACAAATTTAATTTGCCAAAAGTGGCAGCAAAATGCAACCAAAAAGGCGAGCAGCATTTGAAATTATAACGCACACACTCCATCCCATCCTCTATCCAATACCCAATAACCAATAACCAATATCCAATATCCACGATTCGAGCGATCTACGACGATGCACTGTTCAGTTCGGTTCGGTTTCAGCGGTGGTGGTGGTGGTTCGTTCCATTGCCAGTTGCATTTCAGTTGCAGTAGAAAGTGCAGCCTGGAAGCTGTGTTTATAGACTTGTAGACTCTAAAGCCATAAATTTTACGCCTCAGCGGCAGTTGCGAATAAGGGTCATACACTCATACACACACGATCTCCAGAAAGCGCACACACCAGCACAGAGCACGCTCTCACGGAGCACCGTGGTTAGTTAGGTTAGATAAAGGAATTAAAACAAAATATAAGAAAAACCTAATCCAATATACCCAATAATTAATTTAAATATAAGATAAAGGAATTGAAACAAAATATACCAAAAATGTAATAATAATCCCACTTTAGTTATCTAATTATTATAATTAAGATAAATATAAGATAAAGATAAATATAATATAAAGAAATCAAAAATAATGTAATCCAACTTTGGTTAACTAATATTAATAAGAAAAATTTTTGGGTTTTAGCTATTTAAGAAACTTGTATAAATGATGGTTGCTTAGAACTTTCTTGGGTAATTAAGGCACCTCACAGGCTAACAAATGTTTACTAACAAAAGCTAACAAATTTTCTTAATGGTTTGATCTCTAAAAATTTTTATGTTCAGTTTACACTTAAAAGTATTTGACCAGCCTTTGATTATATAACGTTCTTGACCGTTCATCAGCAAATAGATTTTAAGAGATCCGTTGGCATGACCCAAATAAATATATAACAATTCAAGATATTTTGTCAAATCTTGCAAAAACTAACCACTGTTTAATGCTAAGATATTCATTTTGTAGAAAATTGTCTGTAATGAAAGGAACACAAATACATCAAAACAGAATTGTATTCTATTTTAAATGTGATTAAGGTTTTTTTACAACCGTGCAGCGGTGGCAATAGTATTTTTTACACATTCCTTTTAAGTCATGGAGAATCCCTATAATCCCGGAACTGAAATATCTTGATTTTATATATAAAGTTTTGTTGAGAATCTTTATACTTTTCCTTGACCTATGTCACTGGAGTCAGTTCGTCATAAAATGAACCACTGTGCGCGGAGCGGGAGGATGATGTAGAAGCTGATCATTGGCGGCGACGGAGTCGCGTGCATTAAAGAAAATTGAGTGGAGGTGGAAGTGGAAGTTGCCGCCGCCGAAAAAGAGGTCAGTAAGTGAATGTTTACAGTTAGCTTTTTGGGCAGATCAGAGAGAGCCAACTCCAAAAGTCAGGCTCAAAAGATACAAAAAACAAACAAACTGCATATGACAGGCGTGACTCGGCTTTAAGCGCCAGCGCGCCCAGAACTAATACCCCGAACACGACAACTTGCAGATCCCGAAAATAAAATAAAACTAAGAAAAAAAATACAGATGGCAAAGGCTGGAAACTGAAAACTGAAAACAGAAAACTGAAAACCGACAAACCAAATTTTAATTAAAAGAAAGCCTGTGTGGAGACGTAAAAACCTTTTGGCAGGCGTGCAATTTCTTTTTTGGCCAAATATTTGACGCCGTCCGCCAGCGGTTGTTGGGTTGCCAATAAAAATGGAAAGTGAAAATTGCGGCTGCAGTGGCAGTGCATATTAAAAAATAAAAGCAAAAAATAGAAACAACCGTGTGCGAAAAGATGGCCATAATAAACGATAGAAGGCAAGAGAGCCACGCACCTGTTCTGCCAGTTTTCCGCCGCTTTTCCTTCCATCTCTAATCACAGCTCTTGGCCGCCTCGGCCGCCGCCTTGTCAGCCTTGCGCGAGTATTATATAAATGCAATGCCTCTCTCGGATGCAGCGATAAATGGCGGAAATTATATGGTCGGGGTGAGAGTTATATTCTCGGCTTTTGCGAGATGACATATTAAAAGAAAATGAAATTGCTATGGGTGTTAACTGTAAACGCAAGCAGTTTGTATTTACAGCTTACACCCAGATCAATTTCCTTTTGTAGGTCTTATAAATGAGTTCAAGTTTCTTGGGACATAAATAATGGGAATAAATTTAGCTAAAATTAAAAGTAAAATGAACAATTTTGTAAAAAATTTAAATGACAGAATAAAAATATCTGCTTTGTATCACTTTAGTAAATAAATGTAATATTTTAAGCTAAGAGTAAAACAAATAATAACAATTCTATATTATGTTTAATGTTGCAATTTTTAGTTTAACATATAAATTTATTTACGTTGATACGATGTGTACGATGAGGAGCAAGTGACATGAAAAAATAACAGGAAAAAAATCATGTTGCAAAAGAAAATAAAGATTGCAAACATCAATTTATGACCTTCACATTTGAAATAAACCCGTCATTTTGTAACAGCTTTTAAAACCGTGGAAATGGGCAGCACTGGTTGCAGAAAAACGATAACATAGGCCGCACTGTGAAGATGTATCGTCGATATATTGACAAAATATAATTATATATAAATTAAAATTAAAAACTAAACTTGTACTACAAATAAAAAAAAAATCAAAAAATATATACAGAATAAATCATTACTTAAAAAAAACACACACAAATTCATGAGATCAAACTTAAAACATGCATTTTAAAACATATAAAGCACCTCCGCCTATACCACAAATTGCATGCCCTATAATTGCAGATAAATGAATTAAACATTATAATTAATTAATAAAAAATAAGTGAAAATTACAAACCTGTACACTCTTTCAGTTCTTCTTCTTTGATAAGTGATGGCACCAAAACATCGATGGTACAAAATAAATATCGATGTTTCAAATTTTTTCAAAACATCGAGGAACCGATGTTTCCATCGATGTTTTCTGCGCCTCTAGAACCCATCGATAGTGCCGATAGTGCCAGCACTAAACTCATTGAAAAAGTCGAAAATACTGTGTGGGTTAAATAAAAAAAAAAGAAACGTCGCCAACCACGCAGTCGGAGCAACGGGTTGCGAATAGTTATGATTGCGGGCAGTTACGGATTACGCTAGCCAACGGGATTACATGTCGCGAACGCGGGGGAAATCGGGCTAGAGGAAAATCACTCGCAGGGCCCACAATCACCACTACTACTACGCAGAGGGAGCAACAACAACAACAACAGCAGCAGCAGCAGTAGCAGCGAGAAGCAGAGGCAGAGGCAGCAGCGGCAGAGGCAGAGGGGCAGCGCAGCGGCAGAGAGAAAAGATGGCGACGAGAGGCACTGGGACTCGTGTGCAATCGCAGCCAAAGATTTTCCCCTCGCTGTTTTCCAAGCTGCACGGCGCCATCTCGGAGGCGTGCGTCTCCCAGCGCCTGTCCACCGACAAGAAGACCCTGGAGAAGACGTGGAAGCTGATGGACAAGGTGGTCAAGCTGTGTCAGCAGCCCAAAATGAATCTGAAGAACTCGCCGCCGTTTATACTGGACATCCTGCCGGACACATACCAGCGGCTGCGGTTGATCTACTCGAAGAACGAGGACCAGATGCACCTGCTCCACGCCAACGAGCACTTCAACGTGTTCATCAACAATCTGATGCGCAAGTGCAAGCAGGCCATCAAGCTCTTCAAGGAGGGCAAGGAGAAGATGTTCGACGAGAACTCCCACTATCGTCGCAATCTCACCAAGCTCAGCCTGGTCTTCTCGCACATGCTCAGCGAGCTGAAGGCCATCTTTCCGAACGGTGTCTTTGCCGGCGATCAGTTCCGGATTACCAAGGCGGATGCGGCCGACTTCTGGAAGAGCAACTTTGGTAACAGGTGAGCAGGAGGAGAAGGAAGAGGTGGAGGATCAGCAGGGGAACCGTATAGACTTATTAGGAAAAGTAATGTGATAATTCATATATGATTACGAGGCCAGAAACCGATTAGAAGTCTGTTTATTTGTTTAATTTTTAATGAGATTTGTCTAGTTGCTTTGTTTTTTATGAATTGAATTACTTTTGAATCCTCAAAATATCTTTTAAATATCTAAATGAGTGTGTGAAAGCTTTTTAACTCCAATTTGGCAGCATTTTGAATGCAAAACATGCTTAAGCCAATTAGAGACATTTCAGTGCTCCAAATATATTTTTATTCCTTCAAAATCAAGTCTCTTAAACAGACGTGGGCACGCCGTGGCTCAATTTGCTCACGCTGCTCAAACCGTTATCTTTTTTGGGAGGCGCCAGCAAGTCGTCCTCGCGTCGTCGGTGCCCGCGATCAGCGAACCGTGAAGTTTTACAAAAACAACGACACTGACTTTTGGCGCAGGTAGCAAGCACAACGCCGCGGTCTCGAATTTGCAACAACACAACTCAAGCGACCGAACTCGCACATCGTACCAAAAACAAGAACAATTTTAAAGGGAACTGCGCGGCTTGTTGTTGTTGTTTTTTTTTCTGACCGTGCTGCTACCCAAACCGTTAGGTCTCGTGCCCGTCTCTGCTCTTAAATATTAAAAATTGTTTAAATACTCATAAAATCTGTACTATTGTATTTAAATCTTCTTGTACATATTTGTAGATATTTTATTTGTACTGAATTCATACAATTCCCTTGAATTTTGTTCATATTCATTAAAGATTTCCTATAACTTAAGCCTTTACGGTAGCCAGATTTTATGAAAGTAATTCTAGACGTCCCATAAATATCTATATTTCCTTGAAGCCCGATTTTTAATTGGTTTCTTGAGTAACCGATACTGGCAAGTATAATTTCAGATTAATAGGTTTTCTTTGAATTTATGGTGAGAGTTAGGTTTCTCCGGATATTGAGAGTGGGTTATATATTCAAATTTCTTTTGAATTTAATATTTGTATTAATAATAATAATTTGAATTAACGAATTCAAATCCTTTTTGCTTTTGAAGTTCCTAAAATATTTTCCTATTTAAAATGTTCTTATCTCAAAGCCACCGAAACCTGTTATTTCGACATAAACAAGTTCTTATTCTCCCAGTTAATTGTCAATAACAAATATATGTAGAAATCTAGAAAATATTACCTTTCCTAGTTCATAGTTTCATAAAAATGTTACATTTTATGGCGATAATAAAGCTTTTTAGTCACAATTCTTTAAAATAACCATTTATTATCTTGGAGTAAAGACAAAACTGTTTAAAATTCAGATTCCATCAAGAGCATTTGCATTTATTTTAAAAATTCATATAATTACTTAACTATTTCAATTTAGTATCCACAATAATTAAAAGTAATAATTATAATATACGTACTTACAACTGATTTTCTGTTTATATTGCAGCACATTGGTTCCGTGGAAGATCTTCCGGCAGGAGCTTAACAAAGTCCACCCCATATCCTCCGGCTTGGAGGCGATGGCCCTGAAGACCACCATCGATCTAACCTGCAACGATTTCATCTCGAATTTCGAATTTGACGTGTTCACACGACTCTTCCAGCCGTGGGTGACGCTGTTGCGCAACTGGCAAATCCTGGCCGTAACCCATCCGGGCTATGTGGCCTTCCTCACCTACGACGAGGTGAAGGCGCGCCTGCAGCGTTACATCGGCAAGGCGGGCAGCTATGTCTTCCGGCTATCCTGCACACGTTTGGGCCAGTGGGCCATTGGCTATGTGACTGCCGAGGGCGAGATACTGCAGACGATTCCACAGAACAAATCCCTATGCCAGGCCCTGCTCGATGGCCACCGGTAAGAGAGACTTGCTACTATTCATTTAAAAGGTTGTTATTATAATAAGGATTCTCGATTGCAGCGAGGGCTTTTACTTGTATCCAGATGGCCAAGCCTACAATCCGGATCTATCGTCGGCCGTTCAAAGTCCCACCGAGGACCACATAACCGTAACTCAAGAGCAATACGAACTCTACTGTGAAATGGGTGAGTTTCAGGCTCTCCTATTCCTCCTTCAAGTTTCTAATTACTGTCTTCGTTTTTGGACTTTGCAGGCAGCACCTTTCAGCTGTGCAAGATCTGTGCGGAGAACGACAAGGATATACGCATAGAGCCCTGCGGCCATTTGCTGTGCACACCTTGCCTCACCTCCTGGCAGGTGGATTCCGAGGGACAAGTAAGCTCTGACCTTTAAAAGGAATCGTACAAAGTTGAAGCAATTTTGGTTTTTTTTTTGTAGGGCTGTCCCTTTTGCCGGGCCGAGATCAAGGGCACCGAACAGATCGTTGTGGATGCCTTCGATCCGCGCAAGCAGCACAACAGGAATGTCACCAATGGGCGACAGCAGCAGCAGCTGGACGACGACGACACTGAGGTATAGTTTTGTTCACAGCCTGATCTTCAGCCTGTTCCGCCTGCTCCGCTGCCGCCTGTGCTGCTATCTATTTATATATATTATTACTCTTATGATTACCCTTGGTTCGTTTATATATATATATATATATACATTATATATTTTAGATTTAACAACTGCTATTGTTTATATAAGTTTAATGTTTAGCCTGCAGAGTTGGCAGTTGCAGTTCTCGAGTTTAGTTTTGTTTGTTTTAGCTGTAACATATATTACGAATTATTAGCCAAACTCATGCAACTAACTCACACACACACAGCACACGCACATCCAATCGCACACACACACACATACATAAGCATAACGTAGTTGAAATTCTTTGAGCGGATGTGGCTCATCAGCCTCCGTTCTTGCTCTCTCTCACTCTTCCTCTGCTGCTGGTCTGTTGGTTTGTTCTGTGTGCGCGTTGTTCGCTTAGTTGTTTGTTCTTCCTCTCTCACGCTCTCACTCTTTCTCTATCGATCACTCCTCGCCATCCGTCCGTTCGTTCGTTTGTTCCTTCATTCGTCTATGAATCACTCTTAATCGGTTCGATCCGCTCTTGTTTGCACTTTTGTACATAATAATACTAGGCACTAGGCACTATCTGTATTATCTCTTGTATTTCCCCCGATTTTCTTCTGTGTGTCCCGCAGTATTTATTTTGCATCTCTTAGAATCATGGTCTTACATTCATTTAACTCCGTTATGTGTTTATTTCATTTTAGTTTTATTGTTTAATACTTCCAAAGATACATTTAGTTTGTAGTAGCGTGCGTTTACCCTCTCCCCCTCCCCCCCATCCCATCAATTCAGTTTTATTTTTATGTGTAAGCAGCCGCAGCGCTGCCCTAAGACTGTAATTTATTATTATTAACAACAAAAAAAAGTGAATGAAAAGAAAACAAAAAGGTTAGCTTAGTTAGTTTTTATGTAAATTAAATTGGATTTCCTGTGCGGGGGCCCGAATTTATTATTTAAAACAAAAAGGAAATATAAATATATACAAACGAAAAGTATTAGCAGAGAAATTTAGAAATCGAAGACTTACCTTTCGGCTCATTTCGTTAACTTAAACATAACACACAAAAGCAGATCGCATACATAAACACATACGTTAATTATATATTTATAAATATATATATTTAATACATTTAATGCAATTTTTATACATTTTAGCGTTTAGTTTTTTACTTCCTTAATAAGTTTACGGCTAAAAAAAAAAAAACAATACGAAACAAAACAACACACAACCACAAAAACAAAAAAATGAAACAAAACAAAATATATGCTTAATACGAATATTTAAATATTGGTTTGAATTGATCTTTTACGTTTTTCCCAATCTTTATTTAGCTCTTTTTATCAACCACTAGCGACCTGCTCTTATTTTCCCCGAGATTTTTCTGTTTGATGATGTGCATGCCCAGCATTTCCACCAAAAGCCAGCGGCATGCTCTTTGATCGGCATAAAAAACAAAAACAAACAAGATAAATCATTATTTTGCTTAAGTTTTTTTGTACAAAAGTTGAGTTGGAATGGCGCTCACTTGGAACAACTCGATCTTATATGTTTTCCATGTTCTAATTTAGTTAATTTAGCAAAATAGTTACGATTTCAGATATAATAATCGATTACTACCTTTTTACCATTTGTGATATATTTTTCAAATTGTATCATTTTTTTCCTTGTTTTGAAAGTGTTATACAATTCTGAACCTATCGATACTTGTATAGTTGAAATTTGTGGAATTTATCGTTAAATTTCAAATAGTCGATATGTTTATTTGTTTGAACTTATCGATGTTTGTATAGTTGAAATTTGTGGTAATCGAGACATTTTTTGAATATATCGTTCAATTTCAAATAGTCGAAATGTTTATCGTATATTTTCCTTGTTGGTAATTAAAATATATTAAATCCTAATTAAAATCAAACGTTATTATACCGTATTTCTTAATACTTTTTCAAACACTTTGTTTATTTTGTATTTCTCTTGTTTTGTAATATTCCTCTTAATACTTACTGTTTCTTATTTAGTGTAAACCTTGCGAGATTCCTTCCATATCTGAGCTCCAACTGAACTTAAAGGAGAGCAAACATTAATCTGATCTTTGTTTCTGGACATGTTTAGGATATGGGCGACTTCAACATAGCCACCTCATCGCTGCACGCACTCAGCACATCCTCGACGGCGACGGCGGCGGCCGAGAAGCATAGTCCGCACACATCGCCGCGGTTGGGACGGCGCAGCACCACGCCCAGCTTGATGGCCGTGCAGAACGATCTGTATGCGGGCGGGACGCCCACTCTCAGCCTGCCCAGCAGCTCCGTTGCCGCCGCCTCATCTTCCTCGTCGTCGTCCTCCTCCTCCTCCTCCTCTTCAGCAGCAGCAGCATCAGCAGTGGCAACCACATCCTCCTCCCAGCAGCAGCAGCAGCAACCGCAGCCCTCGGCTCCTCCAGCCTCAGCTGTCCTGAGCAACGGGGGAGTAGGAGCTGGGGGAGGGGGAGGCGGGATCAGCGCCAGCCAGAAGACCACCAATCGGATGAGTGCTCCCCTAATCGGATCCTGTGTGACCAACTCCACCTACGGACACAAGTTGCCGCAGAACTCCAGCAGCAGCGGCAGCAACGCCAGCGACAATGCCTCCAGCTCGAGCTCATATGCCATTCTGCAGAACCTGCAGGAGAGTGGCACGCAGGCAGCTGGGTCAGGAGCAGGATCAGCTGCGGCGACGTCAGCAGCGGTTGCAGTGGCTCCTCCGCTGCCGCCCAGGAAATCCTCGCCTGGCGTGGAGACGCCCAGCAAGGCCACAGCACCGCCGCCACCACCGCCCAGCAGCAGCAAGAGCATCGACAACATCCAGTGCAGCCTGGACAATGTGCCGCCCCAGACGACAGCGCCACCGATTCCGCCGCATGTCTCACCCAGCGTGGACACCTTGGCCGAGGATTTGATGCGACAGCAGCGCATAGCCACCAGTACCACGTCGCCGGTGCTCTCCCTGCTCGATGAGGACATTGTGGAGGTGGGTCCGGCGGAAACTATTAGCGGTGTGATCGATACCCGCCCCCTGGAGGCGCGTGGTGTCACCCTGACCCGACAGGACTCGGCCACCTCGCACTACACGCAACTGTGCACCACCAGCAGTGGTGGTGGCTCCGCCACCGCCGCCGCAGCGGCTGCTGCTGCTCTGGCCAACGGAAAGAAGGCTACGCCGGCCAAGCCAATCCAAACCACAACAACGACGACAACGGCGGCGACTAAGGCGGGGCCCATAACGGGCAATGGGGGCAATCCTCACCAACAGCAACAGCAATCGCAGCAGCCACTGCTCTATGCGAACGTGACGATCAATCAAAAAGACTGCGGCAATGTGCCCTACGAGAACATAAACCTGGAGTACATCGCCCGGCTGATGAATGCCGGCTACTCCAAGGAGAACGCAATTACCGCGCTGGGGATCTCGCGGAACAACATCGAGATGGCCGGCGACATCCTGCGCGAGTTTGTCTCCAAGAACAGCGCCTGAAGTGATTGTTAGATGGGATGGCAAAGCAAAAAGCAACCAAAAATCTACGCAAACGAACTTCTCTAACTCGAGCTCTCGTTTAATTAAAAATATTTCATTTTGTTTAAGGAAATATTATAGGTACCTATTTTTTATTATTTATTTTTATGCGTAGGTTGTTATTTATAAACGAAAAAGGATAAGCTTTTGGATTTGGTGAAAATATTCGACTTTACCTTAGCCTCATTTCTGAATTAAATTATTAAATGTAAATTAGTAAAAAGTTTTAATTAATCCCTTTTTTAATATCTTATTTCAAATCAAATATTTAAAAAAGTATTAATCAAAGTGTAACCATAAAAGTAATTCCTTTGAATCGGAAAATATCTTAGTTCCTTTAACCCAAAAATCTCTTTTGTTTTCCAAGGAATAAAGTAGTTTTGAAAATTAAATTTACATTAAAATAAGAAAACAAAATTGTAAAAAAAAGCAGTCGTTCAACGATGTTACTAAAAACAATTTGAAATCGAGTTGGAGAAGGTTCGACAGAAAACTCAAGATAAAAATTACTCTTTCTAAAATCAAGGAAAATAATCGTCGCTTAAGGAGCACCTAAATCTTACACCCCCCACACACACTCACACACACCTGCCCCGTAGTTACGCTAAGTTAGTTGATGAACCCCCAGGAGAAGATGATTAATGCCCTAAGAAGAAGTCCCTTACTTGGCGTAGCCAGCACAAGCAATTCAAGTTTTCCCCCAGTTCGAAAAATGAAAAGAAAAACCAAAAAAAGCATAAGATACTATGAAAATTAAGCACAACCCTTGGATATCAAATATAGCTATGTACACGTAAAATTAAGACTATCTAACTTCTTCCTATTAAGAGCAACCGAAAATTATAAGAAATATAGCTCGTATATACGCAGTTCCGGAAGGAAAAACTTGCCCACCCCAAATTCAAATTCAAATTTTCTCTCTCTCTCTATTTCTCTCTCGTATAGGTTAACACGAAAAAACAAAGAAAAGACAAGGTCAGATCTGGTTTATATATATTGTATCGCAGCTAGATCGATGATGCTTTCGTTCACCCACACGCCCATTTGTGCCCATCCTATAAGTAGTCCCTCGTTTCATCCCAAAAGCAAATCCATCGTAGGAGAATCAGAATCGAGCACAGCCATCAAGTGAAATGCCTTCGGCGGCGGCTATCGCCCCAAAACACCTGAACCCTGAGTTTCCCCCGTAACACCAACTATGAGCAGGATAACGAAACCCCAAGCTAAGGACACACCCAACCAGATCCGGTGCACTATCAAGTTTACCTCGATTTTTTATACAATGCTCGAAACGTTTTTGTAATTGTAATTGTAAGTTCGAATCGAATCAATTATAGTCTCGTCTCTCCCCACACAAAATAATCATAATTCAATTTGTATTAACAAAAATCCCTTTTTACAGGCTTTATATATATGTATGTATGTATATGGCAGCCGATGGTCCATCGGTTGGTTTTTAAATTCAAACCCAAAAGTCAAGTCAAATGTTCTAGTCCCACGCAAAGACACACACAACAAACAAAAACAAGAACACAAACAATTTTTTGCCATAACTCGTATATATATCTACTAAACCTAAGTGGTACACAAATATATATATATAAATATATACCTAGGCGATATATATATTAATGATAAACGTGCGAATCGAATCGAAATCAATGCAATATATATTCACTAACGAGAAATCAATGCAAGCGTTTAAATCGTAAGTAATTTGGCATAACCTCAACAACACATACGAGTATAAGCGGTACGTAAAACGAAAGGATTTTGAATTTTAAGAGAGCAGCAGTACAGCATAAGAACAAACGGAACACGAAACCCATTGTAACTCCCAGCATACACATATATATGTTATATAGAGGGGATGATAAAGTCAATAAACTGTCAAGTTTTAGGAAGCGTACGAGAGTCGTAAGGCGAGAGGCGATGGACAAACGATGATACCATACCATAGTCATGTCATGTAACCAAACAAATCTAAGCAGATATAAATTATTCTTATAAATAAAAATGGAAAATTAAACCAAACTGTGTGGATTACGAATTTAATGGTACGCGGGGAAAGTGTGAACTTTTGTTTTGAATTCTAGTAAAGGTTTGTCATAGCTCAACGATGGGGTTTTCTGTAGATACACCCTATGAGGTTCCTTCAACGTCCAGAGCTTTTGTGGGGGAAATATCAGGCGCTCGGGAGGAACAAAACCTCATCGTCTGGGAAGATAGAAAATGTTGATATATCGAAACTGTTTTGATATTTAAATGATGATATATAAATCGATACTTTTAACATACTATATGTGAAATAATGAAATTAACAATCGAAGCAATATAAAAGTTGAAAGAGAAATACATAAAATTAATGATATTAATCTTTAATATCAAGTGCGATATTTTTTGATATATCAAAACCAACGATATTTTCAATATTTTCATTCGATATCACATCATATTTGATGGGTACTAATGATTACATCAAAATTAGCGCCAATAAGTTCGCTTTTTTCGGCCCATGACTTACAATATGTTTTACCAAAGCTCCTATCTTTAAATTTGGTGCCCCACCATGTTTAATATAAAAAATATTAATTATAGAAACCAATTACAATTTTTTACAAATTCTTTCTCAGTTTTCCAATGTTCCAATCAACAAAAAATGTAAAACAACGTTCTTCTTTTTAGTTTATTGAAATATGTATTTATTATTTATTCTGTTCTTGTTGTATTATTTGACTTATATAGTTTGCGATTTTTTTTTTCGTATTCAAGCACATATGTATGTATGTATTTTTCTTGTATTTTTTTAATATATTTTTTGTTGTTTTTGTTACATTTTTGTGGAGTTTTTCGATTTTTTTTTGTTTTGTTTGAAATGTTTTTTATGTTGTGTTTTTGTTGGTTTTTCGTAATAAGGATTTAGTTACTGTGCTTTTCTCATTTCATTGCATTGCATTGAAGAGACGAAACGCCCGGCCGCCGTTCTGCGAATGGTTTTGGGCTGCGGCTTCAGCTGCTGGCTGCGATGGCGTTTGGCATTTCTCAAACGAGGAGTGCGTGTCAACCTCGGTTAACCCCCCAATCCGCCCCTGCATATATCTAGATTTATTTAGATGTATAATCGTTATACAATATTAAAGTTACTATTTTCTCTTGCTCTTTGTTCTGGTTCTCATTTTGTTTTCTCTCTCTTGTCTGCAAGTGTGTCTGTGTTGCTTAGTGTAGGTTCTTCTTCTTGTTGATGTTTCTGCTGTTGTAGTTGTTGTATATAACATGGCTATAATAGGACGTACTGATCCCAAATTTGTTGTTAGCTTGTTAAATGTTTTTTTTGTGTTTTGTTTTTTCTTGTTACATTAGTTTTTGTTTTCTTAGTAATTGAAATTCATAATTTTCACAATATTTGCTCTTTGTTACCGACACACGACACGCTCATAAGGTTTGGTTTTTGTTTTTATATATTAGTTGTTTTTTTTTTTTTTTTTTTTAGCTTTTTGTCTCGTATATATAGATTTTTTAAAAATTATTTTTATAATCTTCATTAAATGGTTTCAACAGATTTGGCGCAGCAAATTTAATTTGCTCTTCATCGTCACACAAAACGTTTTCGTAATTTTTCCATCTCTTCTCGATTCGGGGTTTTTCTTGTGGTGAGTTTTAAATAAATATTTTACGATGTATAGCTTGTTGTATGTTTCGTATATAATATGTTACGTAATAAGTTAATGCAACCGTCTGAATGCAACAAAAGAAGATTGTTTTTTTTTTTTTTGGCGAAACAAGGTCGTGTGGTTTTTGGTTTGCAAGCAATGTTTCAAAAACAAATTAAACAAAATAATAACATTAATCTTATGTATGTTACGTTAATGAATATGTAAAATATATATATATATATATGTATGTATGTACGTGTGAAGAATCATATATATATATTTATGCATGTATACAAATTAGACTTTTTGTTTTGCCATATAAATACTTTCCATGTTCTTCGTTCGCTACACTGATTGGTTTCTGGTTTGCTGCTGCTGCTGATGTTTGTGGTTCTACTTAATTCTTGGCTGCCGCAGTACAATAGTTATTCAATAAATATATATATATATGTGTATAAATCGTTAACAGTTAGATTGAAAGCAGTGAAAGAACAGTTTTCGAGAAGTACAAAAGAATACACGAGCACGAGTGTAGAGCAAGTTACAGAGTAGAGAAGCAGGAACTACATATCCCAGCTAATAGATAGATGTATGTAAAGAGTTGTTGTTTTTTTTTATACAATTTCTAACAAGGATTCTTCGTTGCCATTCTAGAATAATAACTTCACTTCACATAGATTATATCATGTTTGCTCGCCTTCTCTGTCGTCGTTTACCTCAATCTCATTCTCATTCTCATATTAACTAAAGCAAAACTAGTAGAAAATAGTATACGTATACAAACGTTTTGGTTTCATCCATCTCTCAGACACTTGAATTTCAATATCCATTCGCATCTAAAGCAAAGCCTTACAATGCTTGGAGGGGCTAAAGTTAGTTGGTAGTATTACAAATAAGTTCCGATTCATCAGACACGAAGAGTTCTCCTTTTGCTGCCGCTAAGTAGTGTTGTAATTATTAAATGTTTGCCTTCCTATTACCAATTACGATCGTTTCCAATAGTGTGCTGTATGCTTCTAGGGTTTATATTCGTTATAAATGTTGCTTGGTTTTCTGTGTTAGTTGGTTGATTGGTTGCTTGACCTGCTCGCTATTTAATGGCTCGCGTACAAGAATATATATAAATATTTATAGCTGTAGCTGTAGGTAATTGTCTTTGATGTGCCTCTAATATCCAACATTTATTTCTTTTTTTTCAGCAATCTACTCCACCAAGGTGCCTGCCAAATAAATACATTTTGTTATGAGTTAAGCCTTTCGCTTGAATCAAGAGGTTTTTGCTCACCTGGAATGCGTGGGTGCCGTGCTAGCACGGAGAAGCCCTTGCCCTGAGGTCCCTTGGGCGCACGGATGAGTATTAGGCGCGGCACGGTGTCATCGCCATTGAGCTTGAGACGCGAGATCAGACGATCCGGACGATCGTTTATTTTCAGAACATTGCAAGCCGATGACTTTCCATTACGCTGAAGAAAAAAATACATTATAATATAAGTAGGGAGAAAGGGAAATATCGATGTATCCGAGCTGAATCGATATTTGACGCAAAAGTCGATAAACAGCAATTCGATATTTAAACTATACGATAAATATGCAATAAATATATATTATTTTGATGTCACACACGATTAAGTAAAAAATAATTTATATTTTCAGACATTTTGTGATAATATTAATACTTTAAAATGAATTGAATTTTTGTTCAATATTACGATACATTTTGATATGATATTCATCGGATATTTCTTCGCGATATGCATCCCAAACATAACTTATAACTTACCTGATTGGTAACCACGGAGAACTCAACAGTGTCGCCGGGATGTAAGGCAACGGTGTTGCCCTGGACCTCAGACATGTGGAAGAATAGCTTCTTGCCGTCCTCCACCTCAAAGTTAAGGAATCCAAACTGGCCCTTGATCGAGTCAACGGTGGCGCGCTTCTTCTGTCGCACTGCATTCACTCCGGCCGCGCGTCCGCTCTCGTCGATACGGAAACTAACCAGATCGCCCTTCTGGAGGAGATCCCGCTTGTTCACCAGACTTGTGATCCCGAACTCGTGCTGCGAGATGACGGTGGTGCGCTGCTCATCGAGTATTTCGATGAGACCGGCATACTCCTGCTGGTCGGGATTGATGCAGCGCAACGGACGCGCCACGACGCCATTGTGCACGGTTTCCAGCACCGCTGGCTGCGGTATAGAGTTCTTGGGCAGCATACGGACATTCTCCGCAGGCAGGCAATTGCCCGAAACGGATGTATTCCCATTGCGGGCCAGAGTGTACTCCACCTCCTGGCCGAGCTCCAGCCAATTGGGATTGCCCAGATAGTTGCTAAAGTGAAAGAAGACCTCCTCGTCGTGGGACAGGGTCTCGATGAATCCAAAGTTCTCCTTCATCACGGCTATAAAGCCACGGTAGACCTGGCCGGACTCGGAACCGGCATGGTTGTTGTTCTCCATCTTGAAATCGTCCAAATGGGATGGATTGTTGCTGCCCACGCTGCTGCTGGTGCTGCCACCGGGGCTGCCATGCATCACATAGCCGTTCTGCAGCGAGGCGTTGGAGCTGCTGCCGCTGATTCCGTTCGACAACTGCTCGTTCTGGTTAATATTGCCACTGGCATTTGGTTGATTCAACAGCTGCTGCTGCTGCTGCTGCTGCTGTTGTTGTTGCTGCTGTTGCTGCAGCGAAATTTGCTGCACATTGACGGCTATACACTCCTTGTTACGTTTGACCTGGCATGGACATGATACAAGTTACGAGTTAGACAAGGTCATCGAGGTTGTACATGAAACTTACTATGTAAATATCGAAGCGTACACGCTCCCCAATCCTTGGTGGTTTTTCACAGTCTTTAAGAAAATACATTATAGTCTTTTTAGCATCGGCATGCTCGTAGGTAATCACACCGCCCTCGACGCGATCTTGAGATTTGATTGGGCTCTTGGGCGCCTCGCGTGTCACGCAGCCTGCAAGGAGATCCAGTTCAGTAACAGATTGTGATGCACAGAAGCTCACACTCACCCTCAATGTTGCTGGCCATTAGAGTTTCGAATTGCACAGAGTTGGGCGGCAAGTGCTTGATGCGTATGGCCTGCAAACGCGAGTTGTTATAGGCCAATCCAGGCTCCTGGATGACAGTAAATTCAACCTCATCATTGACGTCTATTTCACGGCTCTGAAATTTAAATGAATTTAAGTCATAGAAATTTATAGTCACAAACTTGACGCCTACCGTATCGAGAACTTCAGTAAAATGGAAAAAGAGTCGGGGCTGACGCTCCACGCACCGCAGGAAACCAAATCCCTCCTTGAGCGAGGCAATGGTGCCCTGCTCCCGCTTCTCGCCCGACACCTTGAAGGTCTCGTCCAGCAGGGCAATCGAGGTGGCCCGCTGCAGCTGATCACGACGATCGGTGGCGAGCAGGAACTGCACCCAATCGCCGTGACGCAGGGTGAAATCACCCTTTTGATCCTTGTCCCCGAACGGTACCTCCACCTCCGAGTAATCCAAGGCCCTGTAACGGATGCGACCCGGCAACGGGTCGTTGTTCTGTCGCACCGGATTGTTGCGATCCAACGACTTGAGCACCTGACCCTTGTACACCGTGCTGTCCACATCCTCAAAAATCACCGATCCCGGTGCCAAGCGCGTGATGTTGCACGCAAATTCACGACCCTGCGGCGGCACCGACGGCGACTGCATTTTCGATTGAAGGAGATGCGGATTGGCCGGATCGCCGCTTCCACTTACGCTACGTGTCTGAATGGTGAACTCGACATCGTCACCGGGACGCAGTTCCACATTGCCCTCAGCCTCTGAGAAGTGGAAAAAGATCTCCTTCACCACATCGGCACGTTCGATAAAGCCAAACGATTCCTTCATGGAGCAGACAACACCACGATACTTGACCGGCTGGGCTGGGTTCTCCAGGCGGATATGGCAGGCGCCCAGGTTACCTCTGTAATGGGAAGTACAAAGCAAAGATTACGAAAAAAGTTACAATATATTATATATTTTATGGCCTAAAATAGGTTAGGTCTTACCTTTGGTTTGTTGCGATTTGGAAGCTGACCTTGTCGCCAGCCCGCAAGTTAACATTGCCCTCGACATCGTCTTTGGTATAGGGTAGAAAGAAGCATTCGCCTCGGTTCTCATAGCTGATCCGACCGGTGGTCTCGCTGGAGCTGAGCACATTGTTAGCGCTATCCGTGCGCAGCTCGGTGGTCACAGTGCCGGTGACCCGCTCCTCGGATAGTACAACCTCTGGGGCTATCTTGGACACTTGACTAGCTATCGGCTTGCCGGTGCGCCGATCGTATGTCATCTCGAACTCCACGGGATCTCCGATCTTCAGATGATCAATATTGCCGCTGAACTGAGAGAAGTGAAAGAAGAGACGCGCCTGTCGCTCGCAGCACTGAATGAACCCATAGGAGTGCTGCAAAAATTAGAAATCGCGGTCAAGTGAAAGTTCCCTTCTTTGCCGAATTGCTCGAAACTCACCAGCAACTTCTCAATGATGCCAGTTTCCCGGGTGGCCTGGCTGGGATCCGCGGCAGCGGCGGCCGAAGAGTTGCTCGACTGGGAGCCAAAGATGGAGGAAGAGCTCCCAGCTCCGTTGGTCAGCACACTATTGGATTGGAAAACGCCGATCTGAGGCGGATTCTGGATCACATCGTTCACCTCGTTGGCATCAAACATCCCGATGGTGGGGTGCTGCTGTTGTTGTTGCTGCTGCTGCTGCTGCTGATGTTGCTGCTGCTGTTGGTGTTGCTGCTGTTGATGTTGGTGTTGCTGCTGCTGCATGTGCTGATGCTGCTGATGTTGCTGCTGTTGATGCTGTTGCTGCTGCTGCTGCTGATGATGATGCATGTTTTGCTGCTGCTGTTGCTGCTGCTGCTGGCCTTGCGACTGCAATCCCAACGTGGTGGAGTCAAGCGTAAAGGTTCCGATTGTCGGAAAAGTAGTGGGGATTCCCAGGTTGCGAATGGCATTCATGTTAAAATATCCACCATCGCATGGCAAGTTGTCGTAGATCTCTGTATTTTTCAAGGGGAAGAGAAACATAATTAATGCGGATGTTAAAGTGTGGTGAATTATAGAGTTTATCAAAATATAATATTTATATCGTAAGCGAATAGGAAATGGAACTATAAGTGATATCACAAACTATTTACATTCTTCTTAAACATCAAATGAAGAATATGGATTTTTTCAAAGAAAACAAAGCAAAGTATTACCCCTTATAACATTAAGATACTAAGGCTTTTTAAGCATCCTTTTTAAGTATCAACAAAACCAATATGACTTATATAAGATACAATATAGATGTTTAAAATACTAAATATTAGCAAACTAAAACGTCAGATCAAGCAAAAAATCTTCGAATTGTTTATTATTCTCTTTAAATAAATATTAAAATTACGGAATATAGTTATACAAGAATTTTAACTTAGAGTTGAAACACAGAAATTTAGATTTCACAGGGGTTAGGTATTAGAAAAGGCCAACTGAAATGGAAATGACTTAAAAGCACAAGCTATAAGATTAGAATGAATGTTAAAAACTATAATAAATGTGTGTTAAAATCTAAAGCTTTTTAAAATGTGTTGTACGGTTATAAGCATACATTATAAAACTGTCGCTTTCGATATAAGGAAAGACCCATTTTCCACGATTACTCACCTTCGCCGGTGCGGTAAACCTTCGATTGCGTATTCATGTTGAATTGATTGATCAGATTGATTAGGAAACAAATAGAAATGCTGATAAGGACTAGCAAATTGGAGACTGGTGTTTTTAGCGCTTGTTGCTATTGTTTATGCTTTGCGTTTATTTGTTAAAGTTAAGCCCGAAAACACGATAAATGGAGGCGAATGACGAGAACAACGATATTGGAACGAGGGTTAAAGTTGAAGTTTGACCGAAAAAAAGAGATTGTTGATCTCTCCTCACTCACTTTTAAGGGTATTCTTCTTATATTTGCTTTTTTTTTTAATTTTTCGTGTATTTTTTATATCAAAGAGACAAAAAAAAAACTAAGCAATAAATACGTATTTTGTTGTTTAATGTTTTCTTTTATTTTTTTTTGTTTGTTTTGTTTTTTGTGTATATATATTTTGGCTAAACACTGGCACAAGAGGCACTGAAATTCCTTGTCTTCGAAGTTAATAAAAATGTTTGTCTTTTGTCGAGGACATGTGAGTCCCACACAAAAAAATTGTTGCTTTCCTCAGCTTTCCTCCTTCTGTTTGTTTGTTGGTTGGTTGTGTTCCTTGTTGTTGTTTGTTGTGTGTTTTGTAAAAAATGCCGACAAATATTGTAACGTTGTTGGTTGGTTGGTTTGTTTGTTTGTTTGTTTGTTTTGGTAGTTTGAAGTTCCTTCCTGGGTCTGTTTTGTAGGTTTTTCAATTGCTTATGTTTTTGTGTATTCAAAATATTGTTGTTTTACGATGAAAATGCATACCAGCTGCTGCCGTTGGTGTTGGTTTTTATATTTGTTTGCAATTTGAGTTTTTTTTTTAAATATTATTGAATTATTGCATTTTGCTTGTTGAATTCTTGATTTTATTTATTTTTTTTTTCGATTTTCTTGTAATATATTTTACGTTAGTTTTACTAGAAAAATACACTGGGAATACTTTTACTTTTGGGTTAGATTAGCTTTCGTTTGATATTTGAATATTTTGTGTGTGTTTTTGCTTTTTGGGAAGTGATTATATTGGTTGGTTTTGTTTGTTTTGTTTTGTTTTCTATATAGTATACATATATATAATATATATTTTGTAGGCAATCGTTGTGGTTTTTAGGAAGTAGTAGTGATTTATTTATATTTTACTTTCGAATACCCTTAGTACAACGACGATTTATACGGGGGACGATGACGAGGTTTGATTCTTCTGGCTTTCTCCTGCTTCTGCTTCTGCTCGCTCCTCCTGCGCTCCTCTTTCGCTCCTTGTTCGTCTCGGACTAGCCTTTCCTCGATTTTTCCTTCCTTGCTTCCTTCCTTCCTATTTAGTTTCGCTGTACGTTGCTATTACTTTTCGGTTGCACGATTTGTATATATTTTGTTTGTTGTTTTCGGTTGCTGTTATTATTGCTGTTTCATTTACTATTCACTAAGCAAAAAAGTATGAGTTTTACGGCTTTTTCATATATATATATATAATAGATATAGTAGGATTTACCCGTTATGCTGAGTGTATCCTCCGCTCATTTACTATGTTGAACTTTAATGCTACGATTTATTTTTTTGTTTTTAATTAAATATATATATTTTTTGAATGCGTTTTGAAGTCTTTTTTTATAACCTAGGGTTTTTTATTTTGCTTTGTGTTGGTTGGTTGGTTGTTGTTTGTTATTTTGTTTTGTTTTTATTCACTTATTCCATGATTTTGTTTTCGGTTTTCGCTTACTAGATTTAAGCTTAGTTTAATAGTTTATATAATATAATATATAATATACTATAGTATATATGTATCGAAGTCCTTTAAGATATCACGAATTTGTTTCAATGTTTTTTTTTTTTTTATCTTTTCATTTGCATTTGCATTTGCTCTTAAGTGTAAAGTTGTTTGTTTGTTTGTTTGTTGTTGGTTTTTAAGATGTTCTCAGCTTTCCTCTCCTCGTTCTCCTTCGGCTTTCCTTTCTATTGTTTAAAAATTACCGTTTTTTCCGTTCATTCCATTTAGAGATTTTTTTTTGTTGGTTTTCTTTGCGTTTTTTTTTTTCGTTTTTTTATTTAAATTTATAAATTTACAGTAATTATCACAGAGTTGTTAAATCTTTCTTTGAATTTGTTTTGTTTTTGTTTTCTTTTCTGTCTCTTTTACTTCCTCTTTTTGTTGCAGTGTTGCTTTTGCCGTTTTTAGACTTTTAACATTTCTCACTAGGTACACTTATAAAAAGAACTGAATTGAAAACTACTAAAAAAAAACAATGTTTATGTTGTAAAAAATAAAAACTGTCTTTGGCCGCAAGGCCGCAGTTTTCTCTTTCAATTTATTTATTTGCTTATTTTACTCCTATTGCTGGGCTTTATTTCTTTCACTTATATACAGTACAAAATGTTGCTTCTCTTTATTTTGTATTATTTTTTATTGGCTAAGTTAAGTTGCTGGTGTTGTTTCGGTTTTTTTCGCTTTTGTGTTTCCGGTTGTTCTTGTTGTAGGTCTGTGTAAAACGTGACTTAAAACTTATAGAATTCTTGTAGATTTTTGGTTTTAAATGTTTTCTTTATTGTTACCGTTAATATTTTAGTATATATTTTTTGTTATTTTTATTTTATTATTTTTTTGCTATTCACACGGTTTTTTTGCGGCACAATTGTTGCTTAATCGGTTTTATTCTGCTCCGTTCTCCTCACTCCTGCTCTCACTTCCCCGTTTCTGGGTCCGTTTATCAGAGTTTTTGCTTTGTTTTCGACTTAGAGGCTAGATCAGTGTTTTTTTGTTTAAATAATTTAGATTGATGTTGCGTTTTTAAATTAAATCGTTCTTTAATATGTTTAAATTATTTGTTTGTTGATTTACTCCCGGTTATTTTGTACTTTAAAACATTAATTCAGTTGCTTGTTGTTGGTTGGTTGTTTTGTTTGCTTGTTGTTGTTGCTGCTGCTTTTGTAGCTTCTTTTTATTTGTTGTTTTAGGTTTTGTTGTTGTCTTAATTTTTAAATTAATTAGCAAATTGAATTCACTTTGACTTATCAAAAAAAATTCGTAATTAAATTAAAGCTTTCAGGAAAAATAATGAGGAATTTTGGGATTGATTTTTGCTTTTTGAAAGTTTTTTTATTTTATTTTTTTTGTTTCTGTTTTATATTCGAGATTTTTCGAACGCCGCAGCGCCGTTTTATTTCCCGTTGCTTTGTTTCTTTTCTCTCAGTGCTTGCCGTTGTTTGCTTGATGGTTTTGTTTTTGTTTTGACATCAACCTCCGCTTTACTTGCTCCTTCTCCTTGTAGTTGTTGGTTTCGCGTTTTTATCTTTATTTATTTGTTGGTGCTTTGAGTATTGACGAGTTTTAATTTCACAGCGTTTCAATTTGTTTGGTTTGTTTTTTTGTTGTTGTTGGTTTTGTTGTTTTATTTGAAAGTCTTCGTTTCAAGCTTGGCTTGTTTTTTTTATTTGCGCAGTCGCTTTATCTCCCTCTCTCCGGCTAGCTCGCTCCCTCTATCTATGCCTATCTGTCTCGCTCACACCCACGGGCGTCCACTTGGAAAGCGGCGGCGTAAAAATTCTCGTTTTTGCTTTTTGTTTTTTTCTTCTTGTTTTTGTTATTCTATTATTTATTTGTGTTTTCTTTGCAAAGCAAAACAACTGAAAACGAAGAAGAGTCCGAAAAAAAACTAAGAAAAATTTGATGGCAGAGAATCTTTCGCGTTTTCCTTTCGCCTTTTTTTGAGCTATGTTGTTGTTTTGTTGGATTTCTTTATCTAGATTTTCTTTGCTGTAACTTTCAATTATTTGCGATTTATATATTTTGTATGTATTATTTTTTGATTCGTTTTCGATGGTGTTTTATTTTTTTATTTTGTATTTCATTTTTTTTTTTTTTGTTGTTTTGTTTTGTATTTTTATGTTATTATTATTTTTATTCAGATTATGATGAAAGTGATGTCAAAACGGAGTTTTAGTTACAAAAGCTGCGGAAAAAAGAGAAAGGTGGAAACGATTAGGCAAAAAAGTACAATTTTTTCCTGTTTCTTCATATACATATATATATATTTATTTTCTTTTCGGCTTTTTTCGGATGGTGAAATCTACTGTTTTTTTTTCTTTTTGCTGCAGTTTTATTGATTTTTCAGTGTTGCAAATGGAGAGACTTTTGCCTGCCGGAAAAAATTGCACACACACAGACACCCTCCGACCACCACTCACACACACACATGCACACGTACGCAATTGCAATTGTAAACTATTTTTACACATTTTTGTTGTGCTTTCTGCGTAAATTTAGCAGCCGACTGTACGCACACACACACGCATACATTCACCCAAGTGCCAAGTTGGTAAAAAAAAGTTTTTCATCCAACTTTTTTTGGGCTGCAAATTTTTGTACCCCTCAAGCACACACTAACACACACGCAAGTACAGGCAGGGCAGCAGGCAAATAGGAAAAACGTTTTTATGCCGTGAAAAACCTTGTTTCTTTGGCACTTTTTATGTTCAATCATCACAGCACGGCTTGCGGCACATTTTCAGCATATTTTCGGTCCGAATTCGAGTTAAATAATTGTCCTATTCGAAGCCAAAAGATTTTTTTCAACCAAATTTTTTTACCACACGACAACAACGCAACGAGTAGAGCAGTGTGACCGGCTACTTGAAAAACCTAAATTCGCCGGACGTTCAGGGGATTTTCGCTTACATAAAAACTGGTCACACTTAAATTAGCAAAACGTAATCAAGCCAGTAAAATAAACTAATTTGTTTAGTTATTTATTGGTGTATAATTTTAAATTAACTTACAATTTTTAATAAACTTCGATGTTAGGTTCATCTCTAGCAACGATAGAACTGGCAGAAAAATTTCAGTGTTGAAAAGTGCACGAGTTGCATTGTCATCTTGCTATAATATCGAGAGTACATCGAACGCGATACTATCGGTAAAGATTAACTTTTAAGTGAAAATAATTTGAAATAAGCTTTTAATTATATATGTATTTTGTAAGAAGTGATAAAACTAAAAACTTTGTTTGACTTTGAGGGGTCTGATTGCCACAGCTTCCTCCACGGCAAAAATTCCTTTTTAAAATTGTTGTGAATGAAGTATAAAATAATTTACATTTTTGAAACAGGAACAGTTTATTTGTTTTAATGTTCTTAAAATGTGTTTAGGTTTCTAATAACAATCGATAGTGCTTGCGAGTATATCGATAGTGTCATCGTTTTTTTGGCAGCTCTATTTCACAATCCCGCACCGCGTAATAATAATAAAGTTTTCACACATTTATTCGACCGATACATTTGGAAAAAATTCCAAAACGAGACACGGTGTGCGAGGCGGCGACTTTGCCCCCTAGTTTGAGCTAGCCTTTTCCCGGCCAAAATTGTATCAACGTGAGAGGTGTGGAGCAGCTGTTCCAATCTGATCGTTGGGTAATAACCTAGCGAAAAGCAGTGAAAATCCACCGGAGTCATGGCTTTCCGGCTGTTTGGCACGGCCAAGATGCTGGCCGGTGTAATGCGGCGCGGCTACACAACGGGATCTCTCACAGAAAAGGTGGGTTTTTGGGCTCCAACCAGGAGGAGCCTGGAGTAATTGCCGGAGTATTAGCCGGTTTAGGCTAAATAATTGGGAAAACAATAGGTTCTTCCTTTTTAAATTCCTTCTTTTATTCATTAATTCCTTCTTTTATAAATTTTTATATGACTTTCTATCAAGTTTTTTACCTCCAGATTACCTTTCCAGTTAAGAGTTTACGTTTTAGGCCTTTCGAATAGCAGAACATTAAGAAACTTGCGCTAAACATTCTTGCATTTCCAGGTGCATCGCTCAGCCTCAGCTCTGCCCACAGGAGCCACCGGTGCAGGAGTCTACATACTTCCCGCGGAACTGAACCCTCTGATCCGCTTTCTCGTTAAAAATATCCAAATGTTCTGCAAGAAGCCGCCCAAGGGATTCGAGAAGTATTTCGAGGCCGGCGGCAAGTCGCCTGCTGGTCAGCCAAAGGGATCAGCCGCCGGCGAAAAGAAGCCCTCGACGGGTTCCAGCAACAGCAAATCGGCCTCGGAGAAGCCTAGTGTCGCGAAACCCTCCAGATCAGCGGCTGAGTCGAAATCAGATTGGAATTTCGGCATGTTCAGCAATAGCACAAAGGGAGCGCGGTCTGGCAATACGCCGGGCGGCAGGCCCCTGAGCGAGGGCGGTGGCGGCGGCGACAGGGAGCGCTGGATCCTGCTGGGCGCCATTGGCACTGTGGTGCTGCTCGGTTCGTTTGCCTTCTTCGAGATGGGCTACAAGGAGATCTCCTGGAAGGAGTTCGTCAACAGGTGCGGTAACCAGGCGCCTGATGGAAATTCTTCTAGAACGTTCTTGTTTCATAATGCTTTTATCTATATATTTCATGTTAATAAATAGCTACCTGTCCAAGGGCATTGTGGAGAAGCTGGAGGTTGTCAACAAGAAGTGGGTGCGCGTGAGACTCCAGCAGAATAGCAACAGCGGCGGCGGTGTCCTTTGGTTCAACATTGGCAGCGTCGACAGCTTTGAACGGAATTTGGAGACTGCGCAGACGGAGCAGGGAACGGAGTCCATTAACTTTGTGCCCGTCATCTACAGGAACGAGGTGGAGGCCGCCAGCTTGACGGGTCTGCTGCCCACGCTACTCATCATCGGCTTTCTTGTCTACATGATGCGCAAGTCGGCGGACATGATGGGCGGCGGACGTGGACGCAAGGGCGGCGGCCTCTTTGGCGGCGTGATGCAGTCCACCGCTAAGCTGATCAATCCCACCGAAATCGGTGTGGGATTCAAGTGAGTGAATGCAGATTTTCCTGATTAATTTAAAATATATAATTATAATACCCGAATGTTGCCTTTTTCAGGGACGTTGCTGGCTGCGAAGAGGCCAAAATCGAAATCATGGAGTTTGTCAACTTCCTGAAAAACCCTCAACAGTACATCGATCTGGGCGCCAAGATACCCAAGGGAGCCATGCTTACGGGTCCACCCGGCACGGGCAAAACGCTGCTGGCCAAGGCCACAGCCGGCGAGGCGAACGTGCCCTTTATTACCGTGTCGGGATCCGAGTTTCTCGAAATGTTTGTGGGCGTGGGTCCATCACGTGTGCGCGACATGTTCGCCATGGCCCGCAAGCACGCTCCCTGCATTCTCTTCATCGACGAGATCGATGCCGTGGGCAGGAAACGTGGTGGCAAGACATTCGGCGGCCATTCGGAGCAGGAGAATACGCTGAATCAGCTGCTGGTGGAGATGGACGGCTTCAATACCACAACGAATGTGGTGGTGCTGGCTGCCACCAATCGCGTGGATATTCTCGACAAGGCCCTGATGCGACCAGGTCGCTTCGATCGGCAGATATACGTGCCGGCGCCCGATATCAAGGGCAGGGCGAGCATCTTCAAGGTGCATCTGGGTAACCTGAAGACGGAACTAGACAAGAACGAGCTAAGCAGAAAGATGGCGGCCCTGACGCCAGGCTTCACAGGCGCCGATATTGCCAATGTGTGCAATGAAGCCGCTCTGATCGCGGCCCGTGACTCCAAGGACTCTATTATCTTGAAGCACTTTGAACAAGCCATTGAGCGTGTTATTGCTGGCATGGAGAAGAAGACCAATGTATTGGCGCCAGAGGAAAAGCGAACGGTGGCGCATCACGAGGCCGGCCATGCCGTGGCTGGCTGGTTCCTGGAGCATGCCGATCCCCTGCTCAAAGTCTCGATCATCCCGCGCGGCAAGGGCTTGGGCTACGCACAGTATCTGCCCAAGGATCACTATCTGCTGTCCAAGGAGCAGCTGTTCGATCGCATGTGCATGACCCTAGGCGGTCGTGTGGCCGAGGAGCTGTTCTTCAACCGCATCACCACCGGTGCCCAGGACGATCTGAAGAAGATCACCGACATCGCCTACTCGCAGGTGGTGCGCTTCGGCATGAACGAGAAGGTCGGTTGGGTCAGCTTCGATGTCGGCCAGGCCGGCGATCCGGTGTTCAGCAAACCCTACTCCGAGGACACCGCCCAGATGATCGATGGCGAGGTGCGAACGATCATCAAGTGCGCCCACGAGGCCACCACTAGTCTGCTGACCAAGCACAAGGAAGACGTGCAACGCGTGGCGGAACGGCTGCTCCAGAACGAGGTCCTTAGCCGCGACGACATGATCGAGCTGCTCGGCCCGCGTCCCTTCAAGGAGAAGTCGACGTACGAGGAGTTCGTCGAGGGCACCGGCTCCTTCGAAGAGGACACCACTCTGCCCGAGGGCCTGAAGAGCTGGAACAAGGAGAAGGAGCGCACACAGCCTCTGGATGCCGGCAGCACGCCAACATCGCCGCCCACAACCCCGCCCGTAACTGCCCAGAATAGTTAGGCACGGGATTTGCTGAGGAGTTCGGAGTGGAGTGGAGTGGAGTGCTTGAGGGTGTTTCTGTTGTCATCCCCCCCCCATATTTACCGCCGATCGGAGCTGAGCTGCCCAACGCCTATGTTCCTGAAATGTTACCCGGAGTTGCGATAGATAGCTCCTGGAGCTCCAGTCTCCATGACGCATTCACCACTGTTTTTTGCTTAATTTTAAGATTGACCCAATGGATACCTCGTTCGAGTGTTGAGCTAAATTTCCCGTATGCCGTATTTTCCGACTTCCGCAATAAAATGGTTCAAAGCCTCACCGTGTGGGAAAAACAAAATTTAAAAAACGACGTTATGATGAAACGACAAATTCTTTTGGAAAATTCTCTATTAAAGATTGAGGAAAACAGGAAAGGGCTTCGTAGTCTTTAATAAACGATTTTTCTCTACCTAAATTTATATTAAATTCCTTGTGTTTTTCTTTCTTTCTTTTTTCAATAAAGTAAAGTTACCCTTTCCCATTGCCAGTATAAATTCAAATTTGAAACCAACATTTCGGCAGACTCAAGCAATTAATTAAGAGTAAAATAGAGCCTTTCTGTATTCTGAGAATTTGTATTACCAAAGAGAGGGATCTATCTTGCTTAGATATTTAATTATTGAATAGTTAAACGACATACAATAATTTGCAAATTAATGTGACTTACGAAAGTAGAGTTTTCACCAAAATAAACTTGATATAATGAGAAAACAATTGAATTTAAAGTTAATGGAGAGTGGAAATCTTTATTTAAATTTATGTTATGGGTTATAGGATCACTCCACGGTTTAATTTTAAAAACTTATTTCAAAAACAGAGCATAAATTAATCGTGATCATACCAAACGAAGGCTAGTTCAAGTTTAAGTTAAAAAGATAAAGGCAACAGTGCGTATACGTGATATGATACGAAAATGGGAATCTATTGATTATATTTTAACAGCGATGTTTTTGTGATTTTCAAATAGATTTTCAAGACAGCATCGATAGCATATAAAAGTTTTGGCGTGGACTTACCGAAATTGAGGACTCAAATTTATCGCAGTTCCATGGAAGCGAGAACACTCTGGATTGTCCAGATGGGTTCAGATGGTCAGATGATATTTTTGTAGTCAAAAAACTATCACTGCCACAATATATCCGAAGAAGGCCGCCGAAAGACTGATGCATGCGCGAGAATCGCGCCTCTATTTATATTTATGGAGAAGAACAGAGCGAAATAGATGGATAGATAAAATTTGAGGGAGATGGATGGCGAGAGAAAAGTCTAGAATGAGAGAGAAATTGAAAATGTATCGAACGTGAGGTGGCCCGAGAGAGAGAGTGACAGGAAGATAGCGAGAGACAGAGCACGAGCGAGAGATAGAGCGCTAGAGAAAGAGAGAGAGAGCGGGAGAGAGACAGAGCGCTAGAGAGAGAGAGAGAGAGAGAGAGAGAGAGATAGAGAGAGCGCGAGAGAGAGACAGAGCGCTAGAGAGAGAGAGAGACAGATCGCTAAAGAAAGAGCTAGCAAGCTAACTAATTAGAGAAAAATGTGGAAAATGGTAGAAAGAGAGATAAATATGGATTTGTATAGAACGAGAGTTGGATAAAAAGAATGAAAGAGAGGTGGATAGAAGAAGAAAAAAACAGATAGAGCGAGCGATAGGAACCAAGCTAGTGAGAGACAAATAGAGAAAGAGAAAAGGAGAGAGAGAGACAGATCGCTAAAGAAAGAGCTAGCAAGCTAACTAAATAGAGAAAAATGTGGAAAATGGTAGAGAGAGAGAGACACACACAGACTGAGAGAGAGAGAGAGAGAGAGAGAGAGAGAGAGAGAAAGAGAGAGAGAAAGAGAGAGAGAAATAGAGAGAGAGAGAGAAGGAGAGGAAGATATAGAGAGACAGAGAAAAAAGAGGAAAAAGAGAGAGAGAGAGAAAGGTATAAAAGGTATGGATAAAGAGCGAAAAAAAATATTCCTCAAATATAGATACCAGAGATAGAGTGGATGTTTACCGACAAAAATAAATTCATAAATTTATAAATTCTTTCAATTAAAAAATATATATTGCGTATACGTGATATTTACACTATTTCTAAAACAAATTCCAAATACGAATATTATTATTGCGTATACGCAACTTCAAAACCAACTCTTTCCCTTCGAGCAGTGTAAGCTTCCAAAGCTCGCTGGCATTTAAGAGAAAACGCCGCTCCCTTTGCAAAACTCTCTCTCGCTCGGCGAACGCTTTCTCGCGTGCTCTCGCGCTGACCGCTCTGCGGCCTTATCACTTATCAGCTGTGATGCTGAAGTACATGCGCCATGTGCTGCAGGCCGGTAAATAGTGCAACTGCCGCTGCCGCCATCAACGTCGCAGCCGGCATCGCGGTCGGCGCAAAGCTTTGCTCAGGAGGGCAACAACAACGCGACAGCCGGAGAGTGCAGCGTGGCGCAGCCGGCGTCGCTGCCGCCGGTCGTTTGGGGCCGTTAGTTGTGTTTTGGGGTCCCGTTTCTCAGTGTCGTCTTGTTGGTTGTCGCGTTCGTGTGCGCGCACTGAAAAAAAAGAAGAAGAAAACAGCACAGAGGGAAAATAAATCAACGCCACCGCCGCCGCCGCCGTCGTCGTCGTTGCACTATAATTGCAATCCGTATTTTCCTCCACTCGAGTCGAGTCCCGATTTCTGAGTTCCCGTGAAGTGCGTGCAACACACACACGTGCGCGCAAGAAATAAATAATAGAAATAACGAAAGAATAGTTAACGAGATATACACCCGAACAGAGCGGGCATTTTGCATTTTGTTTACCTCGATGGCTGTGTGGAGTGCAATTTGACGATTATATAATATACAAAAAAAGCAAAACAACAACAAAAAAAAAAAAGAGAAAAAACAAATAAAAGTGCGCGGCATTCGTTTTACAATTACAAACAACTACAATAACAAGTGCATGGGAAAAGTTAAGACCCCTCTTTTGCGTCTCCGTCTTCCTCCCTTCCACTCTGCCTTCCAGCTGCTGCTGTTGTTGATCTTTCCTGCAAAATGGCTGCCGGCCGGCAAAATGATTTCTGATTGGAAAAATTCGAGGGAGAGAAAGAGAGCTGATTTTTCCATCGATCTTTTAAGTTAGAAATTCCTTTATTGATTGATTTTGAGCGATCAAAGTGGGGATAAAGACATTTTAATTCATAAAATAATTATTGTTATCGTTTCTTGTACCTGAGCTATTTGCTAGTGATGCTTTATAAAAAGAGAGTAAGGCAATGTATTAACTACAAATATTAATAATAATTAAATATTTTTTGTATTAACTTTAACATTGATCAGTGATAAATTTAATAAAACTCACAAATAAAAATATTACTTCTATATTTACCAAACAAATATAAGTTTTCAAAAATGAAACAAGCTAAATATGCCCCTGCTCTTATTCCAATCAGAACGGCTTTGCTCGATCACTCATACAAAATGGCTGCCTGCAGCCTGCAGCATAACGGGAACTTCGATTATTAGCAATCAATGGTGGGGCGCCCTCTATCGGCGATCACTAGCCGGCCGCTTATTCGTAGTTTTATTTTCGTTTATTTTCTTTCCTTTTTTTTTTGTGTTTTGTTTTATTTTCGTTTATTTTGTGCTGCCAATTGTCGCAATTGTCGGGTCACGTGTTTGTTGCTGCCGCCAGTTAACTTCTGCTCTCGTTGTAACGGTGCATGTTCCCTTTACGAGTGTGCCTGTGTGTGTGCTCTACGGGCAATCGCTTGTGTGTATGAGTGTCTGTTTGTGAAAGCTTGCATGCTGCGCGTTATTACATTGCTGTTGTTGTTGTTATTGTTTTTGTTGAGGGAGTCACTGCATGCAATGTTCCCTCTCTCTATCTCTCTCACCCTCTATCGCTCTTCGTATTATTTGTTGTTGTTGTAATTGTGGGTGTGCGAAAGATCAAGGCGCGTATTAAACACAGCAAATGCAAAAAAGTAAAAAAGCTCAAAAAAAAAAAAAACAAATAGGAAGAATTAAAAAAAAAGAACAGAGGGAGAAAGCAACGGCAAATAATGGCATTAACAACAAAAAGTTCCCAGCAATAAAAATGGGTTGCCAGCATTTTTGGCCTTTTAACTAAAAAGCAAAAAATAAAGATTGCAAGAAAATTTAGAAAGATAATATAGATTTCATATAATTAAAATTTAACATTTAAAAAGAACTTGTTTTGGAGATTTTTTTTTTGCCTTTTAACTAATTAGCAAAAAATAAATATTGCTAGAAAATTTAGAAAGATAATATAGATTTCATTTAATTAAAATTTAACATTTAAAAATAACTGGTTTTGGGACTTTCGTTTCGTGCTAAATGTTATAATTTTAGTCACAAAATCATGTTAGAATCATTGATAAATGGTAATGTTTTATAATAATTTTCAAGTAAATAGCAGTTTTTTAATTTACTAAATTGCAATAAATAACAGGAAAACATTCTATGAATAGTTTTATATGGTTCTAGGTTGTTTAGGATCATTACCATAAAAATGTTTTACGATTTAAAATGAACCTCTTACAATCTAATTCCTATGCAATGCAAAATGATACATTCCAAAAGTGTCACTAATTTGAATTAGTTTTGTTTAGCTTTTTTTCGATGATTTTGAATTTATTTATTTATCATCTGAGAAGACGGCTGCCTCTTCATTTTAACAAATTCATTTGACGTTAAAGTGAGCAGAATCTACTTTGAAGTGAAGATCTTTTTCCACTTGCAGTACAGCATCCCAATTGTCACTCAGCCGTCACTTTCGCACTCCTCCTACCCAATGCCACCGCCCTTTGCACCTGCCGCCCACTCACTCTCTCATTGCATTATTTTTCCTTTTTTTTTTTGCATTTTACGATTGTTCGTTGCGAATCATTGCATTTTACGGGGGGCTTGCCGAGGATAAAAGGGGGATATATTGGGTAAATGGGAAATCACAGCAGCAGAAGCAGCAGCAGCTGTGAAAGGGAAGGCGGGAGGAAAATTGCCTTTTCAAAAAGTTTCGCCTGGCAAAGTTTAAAATTGCAATTTAATTAATTTTTCGCCCCAAAACAAAACAGAACAAAACAGATCTTTGCCGTAATATGTTGCCTTTAAATCAATTGAAAAACCGACAACAAAAGTTAACGCAACGTTTCTAAAACTTAAAGCCTAAATACCAAATAATAATTAAAGAATACCCAAAATTAAAATTAAATACAACAAAACGAAACCAGTAAACAATAATAACAAAACCAAAAGTGGCCTGCAAACCGAAGCAACCAAAACTACATACAACCAAGAAATGTGATTCAAAGTGTGCAATGTAACAAAAAACAATAATTAGCAAAAGAGCAAAGCCAAAAGCTAAAAGCAAACCCAAAGGAAAAGCCAAGTAAAGAGCAGTGAAAAATCGCCGTGGGGAAAAGCAAAAGACAGGCCAAATGGAAATCAAGGAATCCTGGAGCCAATCGAATAGCCAACTAGCAGCCAACGTGGCCAATGATTAAGGGAACACTTTGTTAGCCAACTTGTAGAAGCAGCATCCCCCGTCCACAACCACACACAACACGCCGACACTCACTCCAACACACACACAGATCACATCAAAACCATTCAACACACACACCACACAGAACCACTAAGCCTCCCCGCGCAGTTCTCGATGCCCGGCAAGCAGAAGGCGTTGGAGCAACAATTATAGAGTAGCAGCCGTGCAGACAGCCCAGACAACAGCCCCGCTCCCCAAGCATCAGCTCTCGAACACCAAGTCAATCTCAATCCCAAGCTAAAACCCCAACATGGACATCAAGATTGAGCAGCAGCAGCAGCAGCAGCAACAGCAGCAGCAGCAGCACGTGGAGCTGGGACCCTGCTCGCCCTCGGAGGTGCCCAATGATCCCGGGTAAGTACCCTTTATATACCCTTTCCGAAAATCTTGATATTAGAGTCAAGTGGTTCAAAATTCAAGCTAAGGCTTGAAACTCTTTCGAGGAAATTTTAATGTAATATTTCCTAAAAAGAGGTAAATTTTTTGAAAAGCGTTGAGAAAGATGTGATTTGTCTACTTAAGTAAACTCTATAAGAAGCGCCGAGGAAGGCTCAAAAGACTTAAGAGACAGAACATTTGAAATAAACTCTTATAACAGCAAGAAAATAAATTGTCAAAAGAGTCTCCAAAAGAGCATTCAAACTTCGTTGTTCCGAAGTTAGTTAACCATTTACAAACTTTTTTTTTTATTTAGTTTGAGGTCGTGGACGTGGCATTAATTGTTTAAGTTTTAAGTTTGTCATTATTGAAGAGCATGGCGCCGGAAGGGAAATGTGGAATGGAGCATAGCGTAGCTTGGGGAGTAGTGTCAAGGCAGTTAGAGTTGTTGACAGAAAGTTTTCTATGTCAACGAGGGCCGGAACTGGCCAGGACTGGCCAGAAATGGACGCGCAGGCCCAGCTGGGTATCCAAGTCTGCGAAACTAATTAGAAAACAATTTGCCAAGGACATCAAAATTCAATTAAAGCCATTCGGCTTAGTGCTTTAGTGCAATGCAGTTACTGTTCTCGTCCCCGCCACCATCCTTCCGGCTACAGTTTATTATCAGTCCGATTGCCCAGCTTCTACTACCGCCAATTCCCTCTCTCTCATCCAACATTTATACACTTGTGCACTTGTGCCGGTCCAAAATGGGTTAAGTTGTGATTGCGGTGTCATATGCAGCAGATTAATTGCGAGCTGCATTGCTGATAATTTGCATCGGCTTTGGCTTTGGCTTTAGCGTTGGGTTTTCGGGTCTGAGGCGAGGCCACTTTTTGCAGTCACAAAGTCAGACAAACAAATGGGCGATCCATTCGGTGATTGGCGGCAGTCAAGTGGCTTGATTGAAGGTAATGATTGGAATGGAAGTGGCTACGGACTGACTTTTGACGCAGCCCATAAAGTGAGCAAATTATGGAAAAGAGCGCGCAAATCGATTTATTTGGAATGAAGCATCTAATTGAGATTGAAATGCATTTCATATTAATAAGAGAGCCTTGTGGAATATTAAAATTCATAGCTGAAATAAATGATGGCAAAAATAATTCAATATAAATATGAGCTAATTACCTCTTTAAATTCTACATTTATATCATACTCCCCTTAACTCGGATTTCAGTACAATTTAAAAGTGATTATCCATTAATTAAATGAAATAGTTTGGTTCAAAATACAGTTGGCTGTTTCGTCAAGCATTTATTGCAAATAAATAGCGTTGGTTTGTGGTTAGTATAAAACGTTAAGCTGGAATCTACACGCAATTTATTATCCACTTAAAACTAACAAGATTGAAATGCGATATACATGTACAAAGTTTTTTGTGTTTCTATTAAATTCGATATAATGTCAACCTTTTTTGTATGCCACTAATAAAAATAGTTTTTTGTTAGAATTGTCTTCTGAATAATTAACTTGAATAAATAGAAATTCATGTTACAAAGCGGTGAGCTTTTCCCTCACAATTTCTATTCCCAACCAAGTGAACTTTGTGAGAAGCGCCGAGAAGGGCTCACCAACGCTTGTGCGCCAAAACTAGATCAGATAATCCGTTCATAATTTCAGTTGGGCCCGAGAAATCATCTCTCCATCTGCAGCTTCCCCCCGAAACCCCATTAGGGGAAAACCTGGGAGACATAGAAGAGAGAAATGCTATAGGTAGAGCCATATGGCCCGAACAGTCGTCGCAATCCATTGAACACGCAATGCCCATAAATTATGCAGTTCATGCATATACATCCACATAGATGTACGGGTATAAATATATCTATTATCGAAATGCTGCAAATTGTATAACCCAAGTGAATTTCAGCACTCCACAAAGGAGAGGAGGAGGAGGTGCGCGGATGTTGATTGCGGCTCTTCTTGTCTATTTGCATTAGTTTGGCAAACTCGCAACAACACGGGCAAAAATAGGCTGGCCCGCCCCTCACATTTCCCTTCACCAACAATCCCTTGCCATATTTTTCTCGTGGCGGGAAAGCGGAGGCCACCGGATAAAAGAAATGGATCACCTGCTGCTCGCTGAGCTCCGACGATGTTGGCAGGTGCAACAACTGCAACTGCAACAGAAGCAGCAGCCGCTGGTGCAACTATTGCCACTGCAGTCAGTGATGTAAAGTATCTGTGTTTGTACCAAGACTGATTTCCTACTTTTCCCTTTGGTTTTCCCAATTGAAATGATGATCGAAACGTTAGGTTAATAAATTATCTCAATGGTTGCTAATTTTGTTTTATAAACTTTAATTGCTATCCAAGTAAAAGTTATGAGAAGCATGGAAAAGGGCTCAACTATTACTGTTATATCACATTACTGTTATAACACGTATGAGAAGCGCAGAGAAGGGCTTTACTAATACTGTTATATTTTATGAAGCATTTTATATGAAACCTTAACTTGATTTATTATTTTTGATGAAGTCTTAACAATATTTTGAATGGAAATATTTGTCATATAGGTAGAAATTTAACTGGAAAGAGTTTGTATATCATTTATTGTCTCCAAAAATTTATAAATATATAAATTAAATTCTTTATAGTTAAATTAATATATAAAGTACCATAGTCTAAGGGATCTTTCCCATCACTGACTGGCAGCATCGAAGTTAGGTAAAAGTCTTGTGGCGGTGCGAATGGGAAATGCAGCACCTAGCGAATGTTGAATGCATAAATCTTGAATTAATGCAAAATACCTTTTGATGACGCTGCCCAGATTCACAGATACCGATGCATCCGCATCTCCGCGCCACAAGTATCCGTATCTGTATCTGTAGCCAAAGGCAGAGTATCTGCATCTTTCTCTATTTTCGTTGTGCAACTTGGCGAATATCGTTGAAAACATGCGAATACAATTCCATTCACAGTTTCGTTGACTGGCGCGGCGATCGCCACGGCTCAGTAATTTTGAACGCTCCCGTCCCGCCCCCTGCATGCCGCCCGTTACCATCTCCGCCTCTCCACCCCCCTCCACTCCCACTCTTTTGGCAACTTTATAAATCTTTTGAAGGGCCCACAGAAAATAAAATACATAAAAAAAGCAGGCAGAGAAAGATTCGTTAGATGCAAATGCAAAGCACAAAATGGCAAAGTAAATAAACACAAAGGCGAAAGAAAATAAGTAAAATAAGAAAATAAAAACAAAACAAAACTTTGAAATAACTAAATAAATGCCCTGCTATTAATACAATTCACTTTGCCAACGTATTTTTAGTGCAAAAGGAGCAAAAATCGAGTGAGCAAGATCGTTTTTAGTGGAGTGATCGATCAGGTTGATACCTATTTTGAAGAAATTAAGAATTAATTGATTGTTAATATGTTATGATAGTAAATAAGAAAATAATGCAACTAATTCTTTTTTATACAGTCTAGTTCATCCCTTAATTGAACTAATGCGTAAAGTAATTAATTTATAACAAAGGGAAACAATGAATACAATAGCTTTTTTGGTTGTAATAAAAGTAATCTTAACTTATTTTATCTTTGAAATTTAGTACTTGTTTAATATTTATTCAAAAGCATTCTTTCAAGAAAGTTAATGACATTTATTTTATAAATCAATCTTAGAAATATATATTTTTAAAAGCATTCAAAATCAAAAGTTTTAGCGAAGTTATACGCCTTCAAATATAATAATTTTGTATATATAATATAAATAAAGTATAAATTCTTGCTATTTACTTTATAGCTTAATTCAAAAACTGTTTGGCATTTATTTTGTATAAGTTCTGTGTGATTCTGTTTGGTTCTTTTGGGTTCTTTTCTCACCGACAGAAATGAAACCCCAAAATAAAACCCTAGCGAAAACTAATTAGGTTGACTTAGTTCCGCCTCCGTGTCAAATGATTTAACCCAAATGTGGAATCAACAAGTGCCGAAAGGGTGGCTTTCCGCCCAACCCCTCGAATCGCTAATCTCCCCCCAGCGCTACCCTTTCGCGACGACCAAGAATGCCTTGCAACGGGCATGCGAGTCCGACAATTATCCATTAGAACTGACACGCGGGTCTCGGGAAAAAAACTCTCTGGGCAGAATGCAACAAGAAATGCAGGCGAACAGCAACAAGAGGGAAAAGGAGAAAATAGAAAAACAAAAAAACAAAAAAAGAATCGGTCCAGGCCCCTGCGTCATTTAGCGTGCCCCCAAAAATTGTGCATTGCAATGCATCGACAACTGTCAGTGGAATTGGGATTGCAATTGCACTCGCTGCTCTTTTCATAATTGTCGTTTTGTTTCTCGTCTCGTCTCTGTCGTCCCTGTCGCTCGCTCAGCTCGCTCAGTTCGCTTGTAATTGCGGCTTTGTTACGTACCGTAAATTGATTCATTGTACGCCGTGCTTGGAGCACGGAATGACCCATTCCCAGTGCCGGTGCCAGTGCCTCGTCCTCCTCCTCCTTCTCCTTGTGTATTTGCCAGATATAATTGCTTTCAAATGATTTTGTGCCGTTGTGTGCGCACTTTCATATTGCCCGTAGTTTTGTTTGTTTGCCCGTAACGTAAACGCAACTGTCATTGTCGTTGTTCGTTGTCCATATTCCGTGCACCGGTTGCCGTTTTTGGCGTATCCGTGCTCTCTGTCCCGGGTGTTTGTATGCCGCCTATCCGTCCGTCCGTCCGTCCCTCCGTCCGGCCAATAAGCTTTCATTTTGTATGCATAATGAGGCCTGCGGCAATTTGACTCTAGGACAGCCATTAGCTTAAAGTGCCAGCTTTGTTTGTTAGCATCATCACTCCCGGGCGGATTCTGTTTTACGGCCAAACAACACTCATGCAAAAACAATTTCCTCAAAACATCCGTTTGCTAAGTGTTTCATCAGAGTTGCACACAAAATCGGCTAATTTTCATGCATTTTCAATGAAAGTGAGAATGGTAGTTGAGGCCAAATAAGCTTTTGGAGACATTAGAGTACATTTCGAGAGAATAAGAGCACACTTTTTTGTGTCTTAATTACTTGTTAAAGCTTTAAAAATATCAATATAAATTTTCAATATTCTCATAAGTCTTTACGAATTGTAAGCGCAATTTAAAGAGTTAAATCCAAAAATATTTGTAGACTTCATACCATTTATCAATTAGATTTAAATCATTTTCCTTAAATTACTTTCACTTAAAAATGTACAGAGAAAAATATATCAAAAAATGTCAGGAACACCTGACATAAAAACTACGCCAAATTTTTTATTTTTAACTTAATTTTCCCAAATAAAGGAATAAAAGCTAAAACCACACCTCTAGCAATTATTAGCACTGCTCCCGGTGATCGCTTATTGGCAATACTAAAGGGAATATACCTGTGATTGTGCAAAAAGTCAACAGTTGTCCGGATGGCTACCATAAAAGTCCTTTAAATATGTTAACAAATTGCAAAATATGACCTCTCAATGGGATTTAAATGCTTGCTGGCGTGTGAGTTGTGTTTGGGCTTATGTTCCCAGCATTGTGCGTATGTAAATTTGCTCTTTTTGTTTGCAGACAAAATCTGCAATAACTTTATATATATGAGCAAGGCAGTAGTGAAGTTGTAGGACATGGTATTGGAACAGGAAAAACTATCCACTTAAACCGCAGAAATGGCGAAAAACTTTTCTGCCTTTTTCCCCCAGATTGACATTATCAAAATTCAATTTACAATCTCCTTGGAGTCTGACACGTTGAAAAAGAAAACTTTTCATTTGCTTTAGTTGCACTTTTAAGTAAACAGTTCGATTAAAACGGAGTGCCGGAGTGGTGTGAGGGGCGGGGGCTATTTGGACGGTATTTCGAGCACAATACTTGGCCTAAAAGTACATTTCTACCAGCACACACAGCAGCATGTGTGTTTTTGTGTATATATATTTTCCTTCTCTTTTGAAATCAATGCAAGGCTAAGAAAGTTTTCCCTCTGCTAAATGCAGTCATAACTTTTGGCAGCGGAATAAAAAGTAAACTCTTTTCGGTTAGGAAGTATAAGCCGCCATTAGAAAATGACGTTACTGGCTGGGAGTTGTAGGTGGATGCACTTGAACAAAATTACACTTAATTTTGAAGATACAAAAATGTACAGATTTATTTTAACAAGTCCAATTAGCAAGTATTTTTTATAAGTAAAAGTAAGGAATTTGTATTTTGGCTAATGTAAAATATGTTTTAGCATTAAAAAATTGTAATATGAGCAATTTTTTGTACTAAAATTTCTAGTTTTAAATTGTTAAAATATTGAACATTTGATTTGAGCTTCAAGATTGTGACTTATATGACATATTTTTTGAAAACAAATGTTTAACAATGTTTAAAAACTTTTTATAAAATAGGTAAAATATTAAAAAATTCAGATTAAACCAGACAAAAAGTCCAAAGTAAATAAGAAGCCTCTTTAGGCTAATATTAATATAAGGTCACTTGCGCTTGCGTTGCCCTATAATTCCCAACTGATGAATAAGAGGTGACTGCCTCGTGAAACAATTTTATATCTAAGCCTGCTTCACATATTTTTATGAATTTGACGTATTATTTCTGAATATTTTGTATAAAACATTGAATAAATATATAAAAAAATATATATAAATATATAAATTAATATCAGCGTAGAAAATTTCTTTAAATTTTAATTGTTAAGAAACATTTTTTAGTTGTATTATCCAAGATAAAGAATACTTTTACCGACTCCATGCTGCATTTTTTCCGGTGTAACAAACATTATATTCGTCGCCTGCTTGTCGACCCACACCCCCACCTCCAGCTCTTCTCCCCCTCCACTGCATCTTTTAAAATCTGGGCGTATGTTATGCAATATAAGACGATAAACGGGAGAAAGAAATGTGAAATAAAGAGGAACCAAGTGGAACGGACGGAGGAAAGGCAGCGCAAAAGTTTTGCTATCTGTATCGCCGACGCGGCCACAATGCATCCTTTGAACCGCAAAGTGCAGCGGGTTACGGCCTCCCGGACCCCCGCTCAAAGCCCCCTCCCTCCTCATTATAAATTGCATGTACTGGTAATTGTGTTTGTGTTTGCAGCAGTAGAATTGCTTTAAATGAGCCGAGCCGAACGAAGCGTATCCCAATTTAGGCTGTGCTACTGCCCCCCCAAACCCATCCCGGCCGCTGTTCCCTCGTTGACCCACTGCCACCCACTCTGCCGCCGCCACCGCCCCATCGATGCTCCAGACGCAGTTTTTCGCAGTCGCTCCCCTATCTTTGCCTCCTCCTTCATATTTAGCTTTCCGCACGATTAAATCGATGCAACTGTAAAGTTCTTTTTCTATTACGCTTTTTCGTGCACATTCGCATTACGCACACCATCAAGCACACACATACGCTCGCACACCCACCCAAGTACACACTCTCCCACACCCACACTCTCTCATTTGACAGTGGAATAATATGTAAATCGCTTTCAGTGCACTTTCATTGTTTGGAAATTTTACTTCGGTTTTATTTTTATGGATTATTCATTAACTTATGTTCATTAAGAACTTGATTTTTATACTATTCCATAGTATTTTAAAAAGGCATTGTACGTTTTTATTGTTAGGAACTACTTACGATTTAGTTGGGGTTGTTTGCTTGATTAATTTAAGCTTTTAATTCAATGATTTTTAATATAATTTGATTTGGTTATTCAAAGGTTATTTTTCTAAAGGAAATATTTTATAAAACCAAACGTTGTAGAAACTGAGAAAACAATAAGATTTTATTTTAAAGAGATTTATAGCAAGAATTATTCTTTGCTTTTATAATTATAAGTGCTTAAATGCAATACAAATTATGAGAAAACGTCGACAAAATTAATGTGTTTAATTAGTAATTAAAGTAAGACTTTACCTAGTTTAATTATTTAAACTTTTGAAATGCTATTAAAATAGGTGCTTTTATGTTTATTTAATTTGTTTGATATTTTTTTTTAATATTGTTTTACATATAGTTTAGATTTAAATATATTGTGAGCTTTTATATTTATAGGTTTTTAACTGCAATATAAATTATGAAAAAACGTCGACATAATAAAAGTGTTTAAGTAGTAATAAAGTAAGAATTTACCTAGTTTAATTATTTAAACTTCTAAAATGCTATTAAAATAAGTGCTTTTATGTTTATTTAATTTATTTGATATTTTTTAAATATTGTTTTCAGATAGTTTAGATTTAAATAGATTGTGAGCTTTTATAATTATAAGTTTTTAACTGCAATACAAATTATAAGAAAACGTCGACATAATAAAAGTGTTTACGTACTAATTAAGTAAGAATTTATCTAGCTTAATTATTCAAATTATTTTATTTATTTTTGAATATTTGTTTTTATATAGTTGAGACTTAAATAGATTCCGGTTGCAATTATCATCAATTTTATGATTTCTTACCTTTTAAAGTACACTGAATGCCTGCTATTATTTGGAAACCTAGATTTTTCTACTACCAACTCCTTCTGCTACCTTTAAAATGTGCGTAATTTCCATTTAAACCACTGTGGCTCTGGTTCTGCACTTCTCCCATGGCTATCTCTCTCAGTGGGTGCTACATAAAACATTTGCCTCTGCTGCTCGGCCAACATTTTTAGCCGCCGTTGGCTGGCTTTGTCTGAGGTTCGCTTACCGCTCTGCCCGGCTCCTCCGCTCCTCCGCCCTGCTCCCACATACATATTTCTGCTCTGTTTTGCGTGTTCTCGCTCTACCATATGAAGGTATACCCCCAGCCCCACTTAACCCCCTAGTGCCCCGTGTGTCGCTTTCACACACTCACCACGGGCCGGGCCTTCGAATGTCTCAGACAATTGTCGGCAGCATATTTATGCGACGAGGCCCGGCTCTCCACAACTTGCCGGCTCCAGAATGAAGGCCTCCTACAACTATTTTTCTGAGTTCTAATTTTGCAGAGAAAATAACTAAGTTATGATCATAATTTTAAGATTTTTTTGGAGTTTAATTATGTATGTATGCATTATGTAAGAATTAGGAAATGTTAAAATAAATATAATAGTTTGTAGTATTTATTGAGATATATTATAGAGATATTCCTAAAATCTTTTATTGTTTACTTCATATTTTGTAAAGACAACTAGAGAAATATTAATCATAGAAAATCGTAGTATTTTTTACCACTTTTTTAAGTTTGAAAATCATATTTGCAAGTAAAGACATATAACGTATACGCAATGTCAATTATTCTTAAATATGTATATTAAGTATACGACATGTATACGCTCTTTATATAAAACCCTAAAGATAAGTAGTATATTAATATAGTTAAAATAATTATCATTTTCTTTAATTTAAATTTTAACTATAAAAATTAAAGCCATTTAGCATTTATATTTGAGACCAGTGTCTCTATGCGACTTGCCTCTCTCGATGCGTTTTAGTTTTTAGTTCTTGTGACCACCGCTATTCCCTCAGCATCTCCCCAAGCCATACAATCTCATGCTGAAAAGGTTGAAACCACGAAGCAATTGCAGTCTTTCTGTCCCTTCTGTACCGCCCCCCGCCCCCTGGTAATTCTTATTCCCATTCTTTTTGTTGCTACTGTTGGATGTTGGTGCATTTTGATGATGTTGTTGATAGCCATAGCCGCACATGATAGTCATCAGGATAGGGATAGGGATTTGCCTTTGTTGGGATGTTGCTGCTGCCGCTGCTGCTGCTGCTGTCGCCGCTTCTGTTGCTTTCGGGCTTTGCGGGAGTCAAATTGTCCAGAGGTTTTGTGGATACTCCCTCTGAGCCAAAGGGGGTAAATAATGAAATGTGCATTGGTTTGTAGTCTGGGTCTTAACAGCTTGGAAAAATCGTTTTAAAAAAGGTTAAAACTATTACGGAGCTGTTACGGGATGCTAAGGATGTCGGGCAGTTTTGTTCTGTGTCTGTGTGTTTGAGTGTTTGTGTTCCTGGGGAAAGTGTGGCAGGTATTTATGAATTAAAGGATTAAGTGTTTCTCGGAGCTTAAGGGTTGCTAAGAAAATAAAGAATAAATAAAGCAAAAATTGTGTATTTAGAAAAAGAACTTTAAGATTTACTTTTAGCTGGAACACATTATATAAATGAATATATTTTTAGGAGGAAGTAGATTGCTACATAAAAATAAATGTTTTATTTGTTACGTATTTCTTTTTTTTGTCAATAAAGTTTACCATTTTAACGAATTCAACTTGTTTAAGGCACTAAAAGTCCGCTTTACGAGCTACTAAAACCTTTTTTCCTCAAGCTTAGACAAACTTTAATGTGCAACTTATTTAATAAATTTAGTAGCAGTTGCAGACGTCGCAGATTGTTGCATAATGCGGACTGTCCGCTTTCAAAATGCCACAACTCGGCACCTTTTGGATAGACTCTCCGCCTGAGTGTGTGAGCTGTGTGTGTCCCTTGGCTTGGGTGTGTGTATCTTCATACATGCCCCTTTGTTGCCCTCTCGACAGGCAACTCCCTTTGGTCACCGCCCACCACCCACCACTTCCCGCTTTGTCGCTGCTCACATAATTTGTCATGTGAAAAATTACTAAAGTTACAAGATCTGCACTTTTATTTCCATGTAAGCGGCAAGTCCACGCAGCGGAGATGATGATGGCGATGGGTAGATGCACAGGAAAAAATTACTGCAGGAAATTGCAGGAAGAAAAATCTTTAAGTAGCCAGATTTTGGTAGAAAAATAATATATATGGGCAAAGTTTCAAAAATATCAAAGAAAGGTCTACACAAGGAAAGTTCTTACTTAAAATATTAATGTGCCAAGATAAAAATTATTAAAATGCAATGGTTCTTCAGGGTATAAGAATAAATACATAGCAAATACAGAAAAATATAAATTTGTTTAGAAAAACAAAATAAATTAGTACAGTTTTAGGATTATCAAAAAAAAAGGAATAGTAACTTACTTATTTAAAATATGAATATGCCAAGCTTAAAGTTGTTAAAATTTGATGCTTTATAATAAATAGTTTAATAAATATACTTAATACATATAAATATATATAGAACAAAAAATAAATAGGCACATTTTTCGGAAAATTAAAAAAAATTAAACTAAAGCATTAACAATATAAATAAAAAAAAACAAATTAAGTCAGTTTAAATTCAATGGTTCTTTAGTTTCTAAAAATATATATTTTAAGAACTTATAAGCTTTGAATTTTGTATTTAACGACCGATTTCGGTGATCTTTTCTCCTTGTGTAGACGGGACCAAGGGGAGTTCTAAGGGAAGTCGCAGGCCGAACAAGAGGCATGCGTGTGTCACTGAAGGGAAGCGAGGGGAAAGGGCGCGGGGGAGGCTGAAAGGCGAGCAGGGGTAGATGTTTTGCTATTTTCCTTTTTTTCTTCTTTTTTTTTTTTTGTTACTATTTTGCACATTTTTTCTATTCAACAATGAAGCCACAATAGAAAACGTCAACTAGTGCACAGTGAGTGGTGGAGAGGGGACGCGGTGGGGCGGGAAAAGCGGCAGAAGAAAGGCCGACAGAGATAGTACTATATGCAAATGTAGTGCCGGAGCGAGAGGGCAACACTTGATGTGCACACAAAGTCTGAACGGATTTTGAATGGCAAACAAGCGCCAAACAGCGACAGAGGCAGAGACAGCGACAGCGACTGCAGCGGCGGCAGCGTTGGGCGCCAAAACATAAAGCCCAAACCAGGGTAAAGCCAAAGCCAGCTTTCCAAGCCGGGTCCGGGAAGCGGCTCCGCGTACGGGTCTTCAACTGGGACGGACACTGTAAGAAAATTACTTGAAAAGCCTGAAAAATTCAAAGAAGGTTCAGTGATATTGAAGGAATACCCTTTGATTGTCAGATGTAAATTTCAAGATCTTAATGATCATGTTTTCTAGAAACCGTACCAATAAGTCCCATTTTACATTTCATAAAAATTTAATTATATATTTTTTCAAACTATTATAAATTATATATTTTGGTATGCCTTAAACTTGCTCCCTTAAAGTCTCCCTTGCACTATTTCTAAACCACTGTCTTAGCCAGATTTATATTTATTGAATATCTCTCTAAAGTTAATTTCCTTTAGTTAGTTATGATTTATTTTTCACAATGTACATTGTCAAGATCCCAAACTGACGCCAATCAAGCGCCCCTAATCATGATTTTCGAGGGCACTTTTTCGCTGAGTGTGTGACTGGGACAGACCGTGAATGGGCGCTGACGACTTGCACATGAATGGCCCAAGTGGTGGATACTCACGGGGGGGAGGAGACACTAGGCTGTTTGGAGGGATCTATGGAGAAAGAGGCAGGGGTAGTGGAAGAGGGGACTGGCTATATGGAGAGAGCGAGCGGATAGACAGACGAAGGCCTATAGAAAAGTGACGTGCGCTTTACAATTATTTCGTAATGCAAGCAAATGTGACCGAGCTGAGCAGAGCAGCGAACAAAAAGTGCCAATAGAAGCTCGCTACACTCAAAAAATAGGGCTTCCTTCATAAAGCTTGGTATTATCATACACAAGAGATTTCTTGTTTTAATTAAACGCAAAAGCTATACTTTGAACTTATTAAAATAAACTTTGAATCTTATTTACAATGCTTCTGTGAAGTAGGTTTAATTTTTATTTATTTTTTAAATTTCAAATTAAAAAAGAGACTTTTAATTGATTTCAATATTAAATTTAAGGTATTTTTGGAAATTTGTATTATAAAAGGGAAATGTTCTAACAGTTTCACTTAAAATAATCGAAATAATAGATATTTGGTTAGATTTAAACTTAATTTTGTATTATTCTATTAAAAACCATTAAATAATTTTAATTTTATCTTAATTTTTTTACATTACTCTGTAAATTTTACATGCTAATTCCGAATATTATTATTATAATTATTGATAATATTAAGACAATACATATTTTAATAGTTATTGCTTTTATATATTACAAAACATAGATCATTTGATTTACTGAATATTTATCATTGTTTATTTTGAATATTTTCTAACTACTTTTTAGTTTTTTACTCATTTTAAACGATTTATAGCCCCATAAATATAGATAAAATCTCCTTTATTTAACTGGCTAATTCCAAGACGTATCTGCATGAAAATCTTGCAACTCATTCCCATTTATGGTATTCCTGCCAAGGATATGCACACAGATCTATTTCTCGGAGTGCAGATTAGAGTTGCATCTTAGGCTTAGGCACTGGGTGACGAATGCCAGTCGGTGGTTGCACTACTAATCGGACATGTTGCGTTGACTTGTTTATGACTGTGAGCTTAGCACACTCCCTCGACCACACACACACAACACCCTGAAGCTCAACCCGCCCACCAAGAATGAATTGTCTGACGGGGTGAGGGCAGAACGAACTTGTGGGAAATCTGTAAATAGCTGCGAAAACTGCAAAGCCTGGGGATATGGGAATATATATATACTTTAACATATATAGAGGAGCCCTGGCATGGATCGACTACAAAGGCAAATGTCATCAAAGTTGGCACCCGCGGGAGAATGAATGAACCAAGCCCAAGGAACATAAAACAATTGACGAGGGACACCACTGCGTATGCGTAATCTTTTGCAATTTGCACACACTCACACAGGCGCACCAGTTGAACTCTTTAAATTGCGTTTACTGCGTTGACTTTGACACTTTTACACCCGCCACCCTTTGTGATTTGTTTTCACTTGTGTTTTTTTGTTTTTTTTTAGTATTTTTACGATTTTTATTTTTTTTTTTTTTGTATTTTTTCTGTTTTGTTTTTGCAATTACGCGTCGTCACACAGCTGGACACAGCAATGCAAAGCTAGCGAGCTCCGTGCACAGATTCGCAGTGTGGAACAAGGTCGCATTTATTCGGTGCACTTGCAATTGGCCAGAGGTGTATGAGGTGGGGCGGGGATTTCAAGGGGGTTGATAGCTCTCTCTCTCTCTCTCTTTTTCTCTGTGTCATGCTGCGCCGACCGAAGGTCACCTGCAGTGCGTCCCATGCCCACAGACAATGTTGCAAGCGTTCGCTGAATTATTATTATAAAATGAATACAAATATTTGTGGATCAGTCAGTCAGACGGCGGCGTAATCCTTGGGGAAGGAGGGTCTTCAGGGGGGAGGAGGTCTTTCAGTGGCGGGAAAACACGGTTGACAAAGTGAAAACCAAAATGTGATGGATGATCTCAGCAATGAAATCGAATTTCAACTTTAAGTGGCAATAAAATGGATTTGTTGGGTTTCTTTTTATGAGTAAATAATCTACAAGTTCCTTAAGATTTTTACTATTAATCAATAAAATCTCTAGTGTTTTAAAAATTACTTGAAAATTTGTGTAAGAAGTAATAACTTAAAAATATGCAATACAATCCATGAAATTGATCATATTTCTTATTTTTTTAAATACCCAAAAAGCATTTCATCCGAATTTTGGTTGCTAAATCTTCTTAGAAATCTTTATATCTCTTCAAAGTTTAATTGCATATCAATTTCTTTCTAAATACTGCACTTAGTTACTTTAAAAATATTTCCAAAAATACATTTCTCTTTAAAAGAACCTGCAAAGCACTTGCCTTTAAACAAATTTCTTTGCCATTTATCAGTTATTTTTCTCTCCACTTTTCCATGAAGATTGATTATTTGCATGAGAGATACAGATAGAGAGACGAAGGCCCAAATCGAAGCCAGGCTAGGCAACTGGAAAATTCCAAACATTGATTAATGACAAATTGTTTGCCGCCGTCTAACGTCCAAAAAAAAGTTTCGGCTTTCCTGTCGAGCTGCAATTCGAGGCCTATTTTCATCGGAACTGTGCTGGGCTCAGGGCGGAATGTTGGCTTACCTTCTATGCCCCGGAAAAGTCCCTCTTGTGCTCCTCCTCCTCCTGGTTTTCCAGCCGCCCACCTATAACCCGCTGTTGCTGACGCTTCTTCCGTTCTTTGGTTTAGTTTTTCTTTTAGCTTACTTTACGCTTTTGTTGTTGCACATTTTATTAACATTTTCATTTAGTTGTTTGCTCTCTCTTTCGCTCTCATCTTTTTTTCTGCCTTTCATTGCAATTTGTGTTTCTATGCATTTTTGTGTGTGTTTTACATTCGTTTTCGTGTCGCCAACTGCATTTCGCCACGCCCCTCAACAAACCACCGCCCAGCGCCCAACGCCCAACGCCCACCCAGTCCCAGCCCCAACCCCCTCTTGGCCCGGTCCACTTCCCTTTTATGCCACTGTTGCGCTCTTTTGCAGTTTGTTGAAGTTTTCATAATCATTGTCGTCGTCGCTACTGCTTTTCCTATAGCCGTGCCGCCGCCTACTTTCGTTTCGGGCACAGCCTTTGCCTTTTATTTTCCATACGCTTTCCCTGGGGAAAAGTCTATTTCCATTTGGCGCTCAGCTTGTCTCGAAGAGAAGGAGCAAGTTTGCAAGTTCGCATTTGGGAATGATTTAATATGATTAGATCGCTTAATTAATTTGTTTTCTTCATTATATTGCGAGGTTTTCTTCATAAGTGTTTTTTCTCTTTAATAGAAATTGTTTATGTAGCTTGAGGTTGTCTTCATTTATATATATATATTTTTATATAATTTATTTAATAAATAAATATTATTTATATACATTTAAAATAAAATGTTTTGATTTTTTTTAGTTGGGAGATATTTTCTTTATTTGTTTATTATTAATGTAAATTGTATCTTTTTTTTGGGTATTTTTGTGCCACTGATTGCCTACACAGTTTCCTTTGAGTTCATTTTACAATATAATAAATATATTATTTTATTTATTAATATAATTAATATTGTTTAAACAATTTATAAGGTTAATTTTTAAATTTATTTATTGGGTTTTATAAGGTTATTTACTATTATTGAAATGTATTCATCTTTCCAAATTATAAAGAATCTAAAACCAGGAAACGCTTGATTAATATAATAGGGGAAAAATATTTAACATACATTATTTATCTTACACGGATAAATAAATTATTTTTATTATTATTTTTATTATTATTTTTTATTATAACCAAGTTTAGAAAATTTTAACAACAACCTTTTTTCCCAAGGAAATGTTTTTAAAACCTCAACATATATTTTATGTAGTAGTTATAAAGCACAAAAACCCACCATAAATAATAATATTTTTAATTAATTAAAATTTCAATAATTTTATTAGTTTATAAATTAAATTTTTAAGGGCATTTCCATTGCCTTCTAATTAACGTTAAAGCTTCTATCTTTTTCTCTCGTGTTATATAAGCCGTTGCAGTGGCTGGCTGGAAAATGGGTAAGTGGAGGGGGGAAAGACGAGACGGGGATAACCTGGGAGTGAGTGGGTGAGATTTCCAGCATGAAAACAATGCCGGGAAAGCGGCTTATTTTCTATGATTTAAATAATGATGAAGACGGCAGGCAGACAACACAGGCAGCAGCAGCAGTAGCTGTAGCGGCCACCGCAACTGGAACTGCAAGTGCTGCCAAAGCTGATGATGATTTAGATAATAATGAAGATGGTGATGAGGTTGGTAGAATGGGAATTGGGATGATGATGAGCTAGCTAACCAAAGCAGCAGACCTACGACAATGGAAGCCACCTTCACTGAGGTAGAGGAAGTGTCTGGACGCTGGTAGCTCTGATAAAAGATCGCTCAGCTCGCTGTTTGTTTGTTGTTCTTCTCCGCCCTGGCCATAACATTTATCTAATTTTTTACCCTCCTGCTGTTTCTCCTTCTCTCCGATATATATATATGTATATATATAGCTAATGCCTCATTTATCTTATACTTCCCCTTCTGTTTCGTTGCAGAAAAATGTTCATTGGCGGCCTCAGTTGGCAGACAAGTCCAGGTGAGTGAAAAACGAGTTAAGTGAAAATTAGTGGAGTTGTGCGAACGAAAAATTGACTAGGTCTTAATAATAAAGGAGGTCAATTAGCAGGGGATTATATATATAGCAATCCTTAGCTAATAGAGCAACGGGAAGTTTGAAAATATAAATGAATTAGTTAGGTAAATATATGAAAAGTGAATGAAAATGATGTATTTAAAACAAAAGCAATCAAAAGTTTAAGGAATATTTAGATGAACCTATTTTTTTATAATAAAAATAGCTACCTTTTTTATAATTTTTAGATTATTTATATCTTTTAGTTATAGGTTTTTATTTCTCTTGACTTTCCCATCTCCTGTTGATTTATTTTGAGGCTTGAAGCAAACCAATGTATAAATTGCAATCTCTGCTGCCTGCGGCTACTGTAAAGTGAATTTCTCAACGTCTGGAGAATATATATACATTTGTTTGTAACTCAATTTTGTATCTCAATTTGAATTGCCATACGAATTGATTTGGTTCCAGTTTGTGTTTTCTGCAGGCAGCCTTTGCTGTTGTCTAAATTGGAAATTGTAATTGATCAAATGCTTGAGATTTGCTCCCTTTTCTTTCTTTTTCTCGAAATTTGAATTCAACGTTGTCTCAATTGCGGTAGATACTGCGGGTCTTGGAATCCCTTCGAGAGATTGCCCCCATTCCGTGGCGCATAGTTTCATTAGGCTAATCAAAGAGCTTGAAGCTCGTCGGCATTCATATTAACCGAATTTGGATGGCACTCGAAAAAAAGCCGAGATTGTAGTTTGTGTCTGGCAAGATGCGCTTTTGGGAGCACCCGAAGCCCTTATATGTAGTATCCGCAGTGCTCGTACAACCATACATCCATATATCATATATGGCACATATGTATGTACATATATATCGCCGCTTTGTGTTTTTGTTTAGCGAATTTGTTGGCTCCGCCCATCATCAGAGTGCCACTCGGCATTACGCTAACATATTATAACCTATAGCGCAAACCCACACTCGCACACACACACACACACACTCAAACACACACTCTCCCATATAGTTGAAGAGTCAATGCGGTCTTTGGTTTGTCTCCTTATTTTAGCCTTTCTCAATGCTTCCCTCTTTCTAAGGGGGAGCGGGGGCGGTTTCCTGTACCTGTGCCAAAAAATTTTCAAATTTTCAAATGGCTTCTTCAATACCGCCGCCTGCCTGCCCGCTCACCCTTCCTCTCTCTCTCTCTCGCTGAGTGTGTTTTTTTTTTGCCCGGCTCTTTTGTTATCTTTTGCCATTTCGGTGTCCAATGTGTGTGTGTGTGTTTGTGTCTTATTTCTTTTTTAATTTTTATTTTCGCTTCTTGGCAGCCGCCGCCAGTTGGCCCCATGGAGCTGGTAAATTAGGCAAAAGCCAAAGGGTCTAAAAGAACTCACGGCGGGCCACCAAAAACGTCCGAATCCGTCTCACCTCCTCCCCCCGCCCCTTGCTGTGCGCATAAAAAATTGTCTTTGGCGGAATTCGAGACGAAGCAAAAGTCAATTGGAATGGAGAATGCAGCTGGGCAGAGGGGGAAGACAGGGGGCCACCAATATAAGGTGGCACGTGAGTCAATCACAAAGCGATGGTCCACGGGGACTTAATGGTAATTTAAATCTTTGGCAAATGGGTGAGGGTTTATTTCATTTAAATGCGGGGGAGCTAAGTTGGGTAGGTCATAAATTTTAAAAATGAAATAAAAATGCATCAAACAGAAGTGCATTAAAATAAAAAAACTAAACAGTTTATAAATAAATAACAAATGAAATCTAATTTAGTTTATAACCTTAAACTAAACAGTTTATAAATGAATAAAAAATAAAATCTAATTTTCTTTTGTTTTAAAAATAAAAAAGTCATTTACAAAAAGTCAATAAATGCGATTTTTTACACACCTAGTCTGTTGCTAATAAACTAGCACTTTATTTAAAATAAAATCTAGTTAAAAAAAAAGAGAAAATAAATAAAAATATAATGTAAATTTAATAGAGAAAAGAGTTATTTAAATGTTAGCTTAGCATAAAAACCTGTATTCCTTTTTTTTTCTCATAGGCCTCCCTTTAGTTTCTTTTATTTTTTACAGTACAAGTTAATATAATATTTCAATTTTAAGTTAAATAAGTCACAAATCGAACGAAGCTTACCTTTTAATAATTAAATATCAAACCTAGATGATCTTCTAAACTTTAATAAAAACAAATTAAAGCTTAAAATCGTAGAAAATAAATCACAATATATTGTAGTAAAAGGCTAACATGAGCATTTCCTAAAAGAATTTTATTTTCTGTTTGAATATTTGTTGTCTTCTAATATTTCTTTTTTTTTATAAATTTTAAAGTTGTTTTCTGAGGCAAACATTAATGGAAAATAAATTTGTTGAAAGAGATCACAAGTTTATTATTTATTAATGTTTGCCTGTTTATATGAATTAGTTTACATTTATTATTTTTTAATGTTTGCCTGTTTATATGAATTAGTTTAAATTTATTAAGTAACAGTCTTTTATTACCTTCAAATAATTTTTGCTTTTTTGGGTTATTTTCCTAAATAAACCCATCAATAAATTCTCCCTTATTTTTTCCTGATCCCTAATCCAGAGCAAACAATTCAATTAGCTGCCATTTGAACTCAAAGGAAACCGAGCTTTTTGCCTAAGACCACGCTTTCGTTTTTTTTTTCTTTTTTTCCTGCTGTCATTGCTGCATCTCGCATTCGTCTTTGCCCCCCGCTTGTCTTGGCCATCCCTGTCTTGGCCATCTCTGCAGTTTTATTTGCCGCTCTTGTTGTTTTTGTTGTTAATGTTGTTGTAGTGTTATTGTTAATGCCGTTGTTGCTGCGGCGCTCTGGCGCTGAACTCAGAGGCCGGAACAGCAGAGCAGAACAGCTCAAGTGGCTTCCACTTCCACTTCCCACTTCCACTCGCGCCAAAAGCTTATGCTTTGGATTTTTCGCAGCTATCGCCACTCGAGCACACAGTCGTAGCCACAGTTGGGGTCAAGCTAATAGCACCAAGGAGTCTTAGTAAAGGTAACTAATAGGATTTTAACTTTTAAATATATAAATATTTTTAGATTGGAATAATAATTTAAAAATAAAATTTATTTTGTGTTTTTGTTATTCTTCAGCTTCTTTAAAATTAGTATAACAAATCTTACTGGCTCCAAAAAATGATTATATAATTTTAGCCATTATTTTAACATTCAAACACTTAAGTTTCTTGAAATAAAATGATTTAACTATTTAAAATTAATCGCTTTAGGCTTTACACTTTTGTTCAAAAGCTTTGAGTTATTTTGTATTCGAATTTCATTTAAATTTGTATATCGAGCGTAAATAAAAATATTAATGTCCAAGGCCACCGCAGCCAGTGCTCGGTAATCTAACATTAAGTTTTCCATTGTATGTTAAGCTTAATTTGTTAAATAAACAAATAAATAAAAATAATAATGATCCAATGAGGCTGCTCAATTGGTTCCTGAAAATTGATTTTGAGTGATGAGACAGTATTCAAAATGTTCGAAATATCATGTTTTTGAGGGAGTGTGTTTTTTGAAAGTAATGAATCTTAACAATTTTATTCGATTTCTTTAAAAGAATTAAAAAGTTTTCGATAAAAACTTTGATTATAATAAAAAAAGACTCATATAGATGTTATCTTAGAAAGCGTTTGTGTAATCTTGTATCAGATATCAAAACCTTCGTATAGCTGTGTTATAATCCACCAGAATAATATTAATATTTTGTAAATTAGTTGCTATTATTTTAACCTCACCTATAGCTACATATGCCCAGAGCAGAGCTGGGCCTCCTCCCGCACAGTACACACTCGAAATGTGCTGACAAAGACCTAATCTAGGGCGTCTATAAACATGCGCTCGGGTCTAGCGTACAGCGTACAGCGTCTAACGGCATAGTTAGGGCTGCTTTGGACAGGTCGGACTCACTGGCGGGATCTGAAGTCGGCTCTGCGTACGTGTTGATAACTGCACAGATGATGATGATGATGATGATGCTGATGATGATGGTGGCCACGACTACGATGATGATGATGACGATGAGGCTGGGCAATAGAGGCAGTTGTGGCATCCGCAATGCAGTGCCGGGCGACTGGGCGACACTCGAAAGCGTTTGACTCTCTAGCCGGCCCAAGATTTTTAATGATTGGCACGATTGTCTTAGCTACTTAATGACGTTCTCGAGGGCTGGCAGCCGCCCCTGATAGGTGCCGCCTTTGTGATGCTTTCGTGTCAACTAGCAAGTCATATATAACTTAATGAACTTTGCCGTCTGCAGTCAGCCAGGCAGTCAGTCAGCCAGCCTCCTCAGAAAATCTCATAGAATCTCCACCCAGCGTCGACGTAATTTAATTTTAATTTCGTAAGCAGTTTGCTGGAAGTAATTGTATGCATTGAAAACGCATTTGCTGCTGCCGCTATCGCCTGGAAACACTCGTCGGTTCGACTTCGACTTTGGGCCAGAGTTTGCCCGCCATATAGGTATATTTCATTTATATATTCGAGTCTCTCGAACGGCACTCGTATGGCGATGAAAGGCTTTTTGTTTCTCCCATGATTTGTGTCATCTCTTTAACAACATTTTTGAAATACAATACGCTTCGCGACCCGCTCAGCTCCATGTTCTTCTTTTTGTTTTTCTTTTTTTTTTGTTCTTGTCTTTCCATTTTTTTGCTATTTTAGCTGTGCGTTCAACTGAAATACTATTTATATATGCACTAAAGATACAGATACAGATACATTTGCATCTGCAGAACGGTACGGCACATTACTCATGCAACAAATAACCAAATAAAGAGCAGGAACAACAAATACAATTCGGAGAGTGAATTGAAAAAAAAGCTGAAATAAAGTTGAGCTTTTGGTTGGGGAGGTAGGAATACTCTTTATTTAAGGTTGTATATGGTATGAAATTGTATGGGAAAAATAAGGAGCTTGAAAGGTTTTTTTTAAATATATAGATATATTTCTATCTACTTTTATTATTTTTTTTTAATATACATATTTTTACATCTATTTCATAAGTTATATTTAAAACACAAAGTAATATTTGAGCTTACCCCTGAACAAAAAAATATATAATGGCAATTTAGCTTTAATATTTCTTTGACAACCTTATCATATAATAACACATTTTTCCAACTGGCATTACAAACTTTGCTTCAAAGTCACAATACCCTTCAAAAAGGGTACTTTGAAAGAAGCCAAGCTGTAGACAAAAAAAGCAAGTAAAAATCTATGCATGCATATCGCTCACATTTCGATGCCGCTTAGCGATAAAAGCAGAACCAGACTCTCACTCTACCCGAGATACTTTGAGCAAATAAATATGCATTTCTCGATTTACCCCGAAACTCGTGTGTCCCTCGCCTTTTATTATTATTATTATTATTATTGTTTGTTTGTGTGTTTGTGTGTTTGTCTGTTTGCCAGCTTGTGTCATGCAAATGAAAATGAAGCCAGCTCCAAGGAGAGCTCGAGAGCTTCTGTTTGCGCCGAGCGTTATGGCCTGTGTGTGCATATCTGGGCTTATTTCTCTCGCCGAGCGTCTCCTTTTCCGCCAAATTGTCCAGGTAAAGTCAATAGATGGCTGGTGAAAAGAGTTCAAAGGGTTTGGGAATGGCAAACAGCGACACAACGGATCACGTGTCGAGGGTTATGAAAGAGGTGGCTCTTTTTTTCTGAATGCTTAGGAAGCAGATAAATATGAAGTCACACGTAGAAAAGGAAGTTTTGTAGATTTTATAAATATTTTTAGGTATTAAAAGTCACCTATAAGATTTTATTTATAAAGAAAGAAAGATTTATTATTGGTTTATGGATTTAAAAAAAAAAATCACCTATGAGATATTATTTATATAGAAAGAACTATTTAAATATGGTTTATGATTTAATAACATTTTTATACGTTGTCTTAGTGTTTTTTTAAGCTACTAAATAGAGTCAAGTCAGGATTAAGTTCCATTTGAAATTATGAATAAATCAAATAAAAAAAGGTTTAAATAACTCACTATTAACCTTTTAAACTAAAAACAACTCTCCTTTCAAGCTTAGTAAATAGCTTCCATGGCATGCAAATCTAAAAAAACCATTAGAAATAGTAATGGAAAACCCTTCACCAATAATTGGAAAAGTGCGAAAACCGTTTACGCGCAGCAATTAAAGTTTCAGTTAACACTCTAAACTAGATTTGCCACTCTATTAGAACTCTTCGATTGCGATTGCCTCCCCTTAGTGCGCAATTCAATCAGGAAACAAATGCTGATGAAAAATATTTTTGCCACAGGTCTTTTTTAAATTCCTAAAAAAATGTCAAATTTTCAAAACCCCGACCCTTGGATACATAGACAAAGGGGGCGTGTTTCCCGGGCGGCGTGTTCACCTTCACCGTCATCGACGTCGTCGTCGCCTCGTTCGATTTCCTGATTAATTTATGCCAGTCGACGACGGGGAAGGCAGTTAGCAACAATTTGCCGCAAGCGGCAGTGTCAAATTGAAATATCTCGACGACGGAGCAAGCAGAGCAAGCGAAAAAAAAAAATAAAAATAAAACCGGAGGAAAAGAAAATAAAATTGTCAATAAAATAAGTGCCGGACGGTTGCCCATTTTCCACCCATTCCTTAATATATTTCGGAATACCGCTCCGACCCTCACACCCCATTTAAAATCCCATTCCGAGTCGTTTTCTCAATCCGATTCCCCCCCATTTTCTCTGCTCCCCTTCTCTATTCTCAGCCAGTCACTCAGTGCGTCCATCAGTCAAAGTTCAGTGCTTCCCTTTCTTCGCATTGAATTTGCCGTGCAACATTTCCTGTTTCGTTCGCAGTCGTTGACTGTGTCGCCCTTGTGCTTTGCTTTATGCACAATAAGAAAATATAAGTTGATTTTAAATATTTAATTATAAATATTTTTAAATTTATTATATTGTAATTTTATAAGCTAGTTTTAAAACAAACTCGATCTGTGTAAAACCTTTGAGAATGTTGTCTCAAAGTTTGAGAGCTCAAGCTTTGATAGTCTCTGAGATCTAGGAGTTTAAGCAAACTGACGGACAAACGGACAACGGCTAGATCGACTCGCCTGCTCATGCTGTTGAAGAGAAGAAGTCCTTTTCTGTTTGCTACATTTTTGATTGACTCTTAGTTTTAATAATCTTGTAAAAATAATTCTCATTTTATTATTTTATAATCCCTAAATTTCTTTCTGTGTACTGTTATTTTTTACCCATATCCCCTGGTCTATCTTCGGTGATGTTTTTTCAGCTCGCTTCATATTCTTTTGAATGTGATTATCCTGAGGCTGTGGCCACCGCATCTTGGCTTTGATAGAATGGTTTGTCAGGCACCGACGGACCGCCTCCATCGCCCCGTCTTCGTCTTGCGTTTCGCATCCTTTTGCATTGCATTTAATGTCCTGCCAGTTGGCCAATGGCTTCCCAGCGTTTCTCCTACCAATTTTCTGGCCCCTCTCCTCTCCTCTCCTCTCTCCGGTTCTCTTCTGTCTCCAGTTGCGCTGTTTTGTTGACTTTGGCACGAGTTTGGTTAAAAAGTTCACACATGCCGCACAACCGGGCTCGTTTTTCAGCCGAACAGCTGCGGTCAGAATAACAGCAGTGCGGGCCAAGTTTTCGAGAGAGATTTTACCAATGTTTTTATTCTAAAGTTTTGGTCAAAATATTGGCTTTAATTTAAGGGATTATTTTAGAGAAATTATAGAATCAATTTTGAATACTTTAATGAGGTAATCGATTTTAAAGATATTAAAAAGATATATATTTATATCTGAATATTTTAAGTAGTATTTTTTAAGTACCAAGAATTACTGTAGCTTTAAAATTCTGTTTATAAAATAATACAAAATATTCTACAGTTTGTATAAGGCTTTTAAGACTATTGAAAAGTGTAATAAATATTTTTGTTTAATTTTTTAGATTGGCTTTTCATCTCTATTATTTTAATGAGTCTCTGCTGCATATAGCTAATTTTTGAGACAGGTTTTATAATCGCAATTTTGGCTATATAAAACCACACATGGAAAAATTACCCTGAAAAAAATTTTAAAGTAAAAATAGACCCAACTTAGGGTATTAACCTTATTCCGCTTCCTCTCCGGAGGTGTACCCTTGAAGCTAATTCCTTGACCATGACTGTTGCATGTGTGCAAATGTCCTGGTCTTCTGGTCATGTTGTTGCGCCTTTGGCTCTCTAGCCCTAGACACGTTGCTGTTGTTTCACCCGCTGCACCGCCGACACGGCTCCTTCATCTTGCCGCCGACTGCTCCTGTTGGCTATCAACTTTGGGGGGGCGTTGCTGGTTTGAATATTTACACAAGTGACACTGAATATATATGGCGGGGATGTGTGTGTGTGTGCATAGAGAAGGACTAGAGCGTCTCGTTCTGGTCCTGCCAACAATTAATTAACTTGTACGAAGTATCAAAATGTCGTATAGCCGTTGGGCACCTAAAGCCGAGAGATTTTCCGGGGCGTGCAATTTCAAGCCGGCGCGCCTAAGTGCATGCAACGTAAATTTTAAATTAATAAGCAGCCAGGGCTAGCTCCTACCTATACATATATATGCATCCGGAGAGCAAGGATCCCGGGATCCTCCCTCCGGCTTTCTCCTTCAATTGCAGCCGCATGTGGCGCTTGTCATATGCCATTATTATGGAATGTTCATTCTGGCCCAACTAATAGACAATTTTTTGGCAGCCAAAAACGGAACACGACAATGCAGACAGCGGCATAAAGGGGAGAGGGGAGAAGGGCCATGTTGAGGTAGGTGGAAGGATAAAGGACGAGGCCATGTCGTGACGTTGCCAAGGATTCGCCTCGTGCTCGGGCTTTGCGCTCCGTGTGCAGCGGAAGCATTTAAATTAAGGACGACACATTAAAATTATGCAATAACAACAAACTATTATTATTATTATTATTATAACAGGAAGGCAAAAAAAAGAGAGACAGGGTCTCTATGTAGGAGGATAACTAAAATATATATTATATAGATTAAAGCCCCCACAGCACCCTTTTCAATTTGCTAAATCTTAATACGAAAATTATGACTCGAGTAAATACTGAACTTGGGCAAACTTTTCAGTTGCAAGAAAGATTTCGAAAGAGATGAAGAACATTTAATGAGCGCTGTGAATGTCAACACCAAACTTGTGGGAGTTTCTGCTTTATATGTGTGCGGGGTGGCGTCTCCCACCCACTTTTTGGGGTCTTTTCGCTTTTTGTCGGCTCGGGAAGTCATAAGTCGCAACTTTTGTCAAAAAAAAAGAAATCAAGAAAAAAAAAACGTCTGAAAATAGGCAAAGCAGACGAGCAAATATGCAGTCAGACAGTCGGGGCTTCTGTGCTGAGCTGCAGCTCCTCCAGCTCCTTGCCATATATCCTCCGATTCACGTCACACACACTCGCCATCCTGGCCGGGTTATCGACTTTATGTGTTTGTTGTTTGGGCCCTGCCTTCGGTGTGTCTTTGGGACCATTTCAATTGCAGACACGGCTCGCCCACACACGAAGAAAAGCCACTTACCTGCGATTGTTTTTTATATTACATAATCATAATTTTAGGGGGTTTTTTAACCCTTCAAAGCCTACATATTTATTAGAGAAGCTATGAGATTACTTAATTAAGTGGGAGGAATTTGTGGACTTAATCAGTTCAAGAGTTTAATTTATTATTTTCTTATTCCTTAAGGATTGCTTTGCATTAAATTTAGGCAACTATTATTCTAACTTATACAGACTACTCTTTAGCTTTTAAAATATATTTTCAATAGAATTTAATTTTCTGTTCCGTGCAGTTACCTGCAGCCTTTATATTGGTTCTGCGGTTTTTCATTTTTCCTTTAGAATTTCCTTCCCCAACCCCCCCTTCACTTTCTTTGCACAACTGCAAGTTTTTGGTCGATCCTTCGTCTGTGTTCTCTGCTGGCAAAGTTTGTTTGGTGCCAGGCAATTTGGACACGGCAAAGGTAAATATTCTTATCCTCCGGTGTCCGAGTTCAATAATGAAAGCCACTTGCCGATATCTGGACTCCTGGCAGCTCGCAGTCTCATTAGAAGTTCGCTAGCAAACCGAACTTCGCACCGAAAAACCACTGAACAGCGACAACTTTTGCCTTCATTGTTTCCAGCTCGTTGCTCCTGTGTTCAGGCTTTCCGTTTCTCCCGCTTTTCCCGCTCTTCCCGCCTTTCTCCTCGTTTTTTCTTTTCCATTTTTCGTGCTTCTGCCGGCTGCAGTGGCTCTAAGTGACATTTTCCTCAACGGTTGTTAACCGCTCAGCGCCGCCGTCACTCCTTCTGCCCGATTTTCCTCATTGCAGAGGAAAGCATGGGGTGGAGTTGAGGAGCCACCGCACCATTGTCAGGGGCCTTAGCTGCGCTTCCGTTCGCAGAGCAGTCAAATATATTGCCAACTTCCTGCCTGCCACCAAAGCCAAGCTCCTACTTGATAGGCTTCTCTCGCACACACGGCGAAAAAAAAGAAATGAAGGAGACGCCGGCTCAAGCTGGTTGAAAGCTATAAAGACACCTTAATACACTAACTTGTTCAAAGAAATGTATTTGGGATCATTTTACAGAATTTAAGGGATATACATAAAATGTTCCTTTAATTTAAAGAACTTGAAATAGTTTCTTGTAGAAATATTAAGCAATTTTCTTTTCAAAATATTGTCTAGAATAATTTGTAAGTTAAGTGAGGATTTAGTCTATCTTACAAATTTATTTAAACATTTTCGGACTGCTTTTTGTATAATTATTATTTAGTTTCAATATTTGCTAAGCTTTATAATTTATTTATTTTATAGAGTATCTAGGCCTTTCAAATCTAACCAAAAGATAGTATAAACTGTAGAGTCGTCTCCCAGAGACGACATCGATTAAGTTATTACGAAATTGTGCGCTACGTGCCTTCCTAGCTGCTTCACTACCACTTCTACTACTTCTTTCTGCACATCCTATTCCTGCACACATTCATATATATATATATATAAATCTATATGTTCATATATATATATAAAGTTGAGCCTTAGTCTAGCCAAAAGCCACCCGCAATCGGCCAGGACCTCACGTAACTGCGCTTGGCTGTGTGTGAGTCCTGTGCGAGTGTGAGCCTTGCATTTTGCTTTTGGCCTTAAACTGGGTCACACCAAAAAATGTTTGTAGCTCTTTTGCATAACCGAAAATTGTTGTCGGTTGTTGCAGACAAAATTGGTTGCAGGTTTGTTTGTTAGACGGGGAAATATTTTAAAGAATTTTTTTGTTTGTACCTTTCTTTTAGCAGTTTTTTTTAAATAAATATTTTGTGTATTTTGTTATATTTTTTCTGCTTTTTGTTTGTTTTCCTTTTGTATTTATTTAATTTTTCTGGTTTGTTTTTGTTTGTTTTATAGTTGTTTATATTTTGTTTTGTAATTTTTTGATTACTCTTTCAGGAACATTACCTGTACTTTATTCTGGTATTCTTTTCAGTACTTTTCTTTGAGTTTTTTTTTGCGCTTTTTTCGCTGTTTCCTTAGTAGATTTTATTTAGTTTCTTCTCTTTTTCTTTAATAACTTTTTAGTAAATTTGTTTTTAATACTTTTTCTAAAATAATTATGCTTAATTTTTGTTTTGCATTCGGTACATTTTTCTTGGCTTTTAGTCCCCTTTGTTTCATATCAATTCATTGTACTTTTATTATTGTATTTTTTGTACCTACTTACGTTCTTTGTTTTTATTTTTAATATATATTTTAAAGTAAATGTTTTGATACATTCTTGCATTTGTTTCGTTCATATTTTCCCTTTTATTTTGGGTACTATTTCATGGTACTTCCTATTCTTTGTTTTTAGTACTTTCTATTCTCTCGTTTGTCCTTACTCCTTTTGCTATTATGTCAGCTGATTGACATGCGTTTATGGCGTTAGTCTGGCTTGTGTTGCTGCTGCAGATGTTGCAAGTATTGCTGCTACTGTTGCAGTTACAGTTGTTGCTGTTGTTGTTGTTGTTGTTGTTGTTGTTGCTGAGGTCAAGTCAAAGGGTGTCACAACATGTCTGCTTCCGGTACACGCACACACTTAGCCAGACAGACACACACACACACAGTGAAGCAGGCGGAGAGACAGACAGCTAGACGAGGGGAGGTGTTGTTTACATATTAAAGTTGCATGACCCCAACAGCAGGAACAGCAGCAATCATTGCAATCACGAAGTTGCAACCGCCACGAAGTTGCAAGTTCGTCGCGTGGCCTGCAGTCTTATTAAAGGTCCTTCAGCATGGCATTATCCTGGGCATCCCTGTGATTTGAAGCCTGGCACGTGACTAAAAACTAGAAAACATGCAGCAACGTGCTGCTTGCACCAATCAGCTGCTGTTGCTGCTGCTGCTGCTGTTGCTGCTGCTGCTGCTCTCGCGCCGCTCTCTTGTAACCCCGCGTTTACGCTTTTTCGCTCTCTGGCAGCTCTCTTTGATTAGCTTGGGCTCTCTTAAGTTACATGGCGCTCTCTTAAAGCTTTGGTGCGTGGAAAACGCTTTTCATTCATGAAAATGGCGACAAGCTTTTTGTCCAGTTGCTGCAAAGCCACGCCAGCTGGCGCCACCACGGCGACGGCGACGACGACGGCGACGACGACAGCGACGACGACGACGACGTCTTCGCGGAAATGCCGCCGCAAAAAATTAGCAGTAAAAAATGCAAGAAAAACCAAGAGGAAAGCGGGAAAGGGCAGAAGTAAACTGCACATCCTAGCACATCCTTGCACATCCTTTTCGCCATGTCCAACTCCATGTCCATGTTCGTGTCCGCCCCTAAATGTCAGCGCTTGTTTTGATGCTAGCTCACGCGCCGTAAACAACTTATTATTATTGCAAATGCCTTTTCGACTTTCAACTTTCGACTCGCTGGGCCGCTTTATCGCTGTCCCTTTTTGCCCTCCTGTCGGTTCGGGCGACGCCTTTTCCCCGCTTTCCCTACCGACTTTCCCGCCTTGGCTCCCGTTCAAATTTGAGTTTTTCCTTTTTTTCGTTTTTTTTTTTGCGTTTTGTGTGCCGCAAACATTGCAGCACATAGTACCTACGAGCAGCGGAAACGCAAACGCAGGCAGTTCTATTTAGCTAAAGTTATTGTTACCCATTAGAAAGGTGATCAAATGGGGTATGATGATACGAAGGAATACGTAAAAATTATGCATAGGGTTTCTTGGAGCTATTTGGTGTAAAATAAATATCATTTAAAGTAGATTTTTGGTTAAAAATGAGACTGAATGCATCAATTACAATCATTACCATCCTCATGGGTCTGACCTTAAAAATAAGAAACATCATCATATTAATACTGGATATATTCAAAAGAATTTAGAGATATCTTAAAATATTTCTATATCTAACCCATATCTCAAATATAGAGAAATGTTTTTCATTATTTAACCCATATCTCAAATATAGAAAAATGTTAAGAGAATGTTATTATTAATAATGTAAATAATTTTAACAAACCTAAAGATACTTTTATTTATTTCGATGTATATTCTTAGTATTTATAGAAGATATTTTTCCATACAGTCAGATTATTATTTATTTTTAAAATCTATTAAAAAATTATATATATATATTTATTTATGAAATAAACATATAAAAAACTGATTAATTTTTATGAAAATCATAAGCAAAATCGATTTACTTTGAACTAAATTTATTTAGACTTCTTATAAGCTTCTATGTAGCATTTTTAGTAGGCATTAAAAATAAATAGGATATACGTTATATAAGATATTTAACCTATATTTATTTTTCTTAACATTACATCAACTTCATTTTAAGACCCCTTTAAAGGTCTCCAACAAAATCCCTTCAGCTATTACCTATAATTAAACCCAATATAATTGCACTAATTGAGCTGAAGCTTCCCCAGGGTATACCTTGGACTTCTACCCGCCAGCGGACTCATTACTTACCGAGTTTTTGCTACCTTTGTGTCCGCCGTACACTGACGTTGGCAATCTACTCCGGCGGATCAGTTTGCCGTGGATTTCGGGGAGGGGGGGGGAGCAGGAGGCGGTAGCTGGTGGCAGGACGTTGCTTAAGTGGCTCCTGCTTGGCCTCCGTCCATGTCAAAATCTATCTCATTGGCCTGTGCCAAGTTTTTGACTGCGAACTGCGAACTGTTTCGCCTGCATTTCAATGCAACTACGCCCCCGACCACGCCTCCTCCGATACTGTCAAAGTTTTATCTACGAGGTTGCCCTGTACAATATATATCTAGTATTCCTTTTTTTTCGCTCTTGCCTCCTGTTCTCTTCTTTTTTTTTGGTAATTTTTTTTTGTGTGTGTGCGCTTATAAATCATAAATACATATTTTACGAGCTCGTTTGTGGTCGGGACTCACATTTCATTTGAAATAATTTGTGGCATATTGGCAATTATTCATTCTGTTCTTTATTTTTTCCCAGCTCCATTTTCCTTTTTGCTCGTTTTCAGAACGGCTTAAGAGCGTCGGGAAATTGTTGTGATGTGGATTTCGTTGTGGATTTGGCTTGGCTTTATCTTTCGCCTTCGCCGGGTGACATTGCATAAAAGGTGGGGCCATCTGGGGGTTAACTGGGATAGGTAACAACTGCCAGTGCCTTGGATCAGCCACGCTGGGAATGTCGGTCGGAGGCGGGGTTAATGGGGCATCCAGGCAGAAGTTGATTTAGTGCCTCCTTCGTCGTTGATAAGCCGCGTGGACTGCCTCCACGGAACAGCCATCATAATAACTGGCAATAGGGAAATTGAGTTACGGCCAATACGTACGGAAATGGTAGATGAAAGATATTAGTTTTTCGGGGGAAAAACTGTGAACGGAACGAAAATTATTCTTAGATTGCAGTCAGAGAGTTATAATAAGAATTGAAGTAAAGTACTTTAAGTATGGTAAAATTTTGGTCTGAATACTGTGGATTTTGTATATTAATATTATATTTCTTAATAAACCATAAATTAAATAAATACCAAATCTCAAACCCGTTTCCAGGTTTCTCTAAAAGTCTATAAACTTTCTCTAAAAAACAAATTTCTAAGCGGAAATTCCTTCCAATTTTCTGTTTGTTTATTTTAGCATTATAGCCAAAACCAACTGACATTCGATTCCCTAGAAAAGTGATGCCAATAGAAAGGGAAAGAGGTTAACTATCATTCCAAATTTGACTTGATTAACCTTTTCAAAACTGTGAACGGAATGAAATTTTTTCTTATATTGCAGCCA
>VNJS01003636.1:0-10003 GCA_008042575.1 Drosophila watanabei | reverse complement strand
TCGGAAACCGCCAACGATAAACCGGAGACAGTGGCTCATGGCGATGAGCTCGGCTATATGTTCGATGCCAACGATATCTTTGGCACTCCCATGGAGGAGACCCGCCTGACAAGCTCCGAGGATCTCAAGGTTCGGAATAACCTCATTGATCTTTTGGTTCAGTTTGCCAATAGAGGCAGTAACAAGGATGACAAGGGTTCGTCACTCTTTCAGAGCGTCACTGGAAAGGCCACGCCTTTCATTAAGATCCACTCAAAAGTGGAGACCTCCAATGATTTTCGCTTCTGTGAGCTGTCCGTCCTGGGTGCCTCGCTCTCCCCGTTGACCTCCACAAGCTGTGCGGGATTGGGTAATCTCTTGGGACAGCTGGGCGGAGGATTGGGTCAGACTTTGGGCGGAGTGGGCAACACGTTGGGACTGGGAGGCCTCACTGGAACTGGCGGTGCCGGCGGCGGCAACAGAGGCAAGAAGCCAGGAGGCGGCGGTCTCGGGCTGGGAATTTTGTAGGGACAATGTTTATGCAGAGGAAAGTTTAGAAGATCTGTTAATGAGGAAATTAAATTTACAAGAATAAATAAAGACAGCAATAAAGTGTTTAAAATTAAGTGTTTGTTATATTTCTCTATCAATTTTATCAAAGGAAATCGTAAAAGAAAAATTTAAGAAATTTGTGTAAATAAATGCACATGAAATCTTATTATATAAGCATTACTTCATTGTTGTCGTAAATTGAAAAGGAAAATTTGAGAAATAAGTGTGATTAATTTCTTATTGTTAGAAATGAAAATATAGGCATTACTTAAATGAAATTAAATTAGCTAAGCGTATTTTCTTACGAAATTAACTCTATATTTAATTAGTTTTATTGAATTTACATGCTAGCCAAAATGACAGAATATTTCCTTAAAATTGCACAAATTTGAAAAACTTAAAAGTAGGGTTGAAATCATGCCCACCTGTACTTGATTTTGCCAACAATATCCCGTATTTTTTTTTCTGTGTAGATTTATTTGACCTTAAACTTTATTTAACCTTAAAAATCTCACGATTTGATGAAGAATTTCTTCCCTCAATCGTTAATTTGATTGCCGCATAAACCCTTGAAAAGTTTCTCTTTCATTTTGGCTGAATATCGAATGAAGCCTGGGCGCTGGTTCTATTGATTTAAGCTGTTGCCATGACCCGTCGCTCAATTAGCACAGCTCTGTGCCGGCTCAATGCCCGCCGCACTAATCTCCCTATTGACTTTGGTCCCCCTCGAAAAACATGGGCCCAGCCCCCCTTTTTTACGCCTCCACTGGCGTTCACAGCCGCAACTGAAAAGCGGCGATAAGCAAATTTCCGGCGCGCAAAATTTAAACAAAGAGGGAGAAATTTGTTAGATGAATGCGGGGATGGGGGAATGGAGAATGGGGGGTGTGTGGGGGGAGATTGGGGCCACCAGGCCTCCAGTTTTATAACTTGTGGCCAGATCTTAGCCCGGGAGCCTTCTGCATAATGTTGCTGCTGATGGTTGGCACTGGCAACACAGTGCAAACAATGGGCATAAGCCTCCGGGAGGGGAAATTTCGTAAGGCGGGGGATGGGCAGTGGCGACGACGAGCCTCTTCTCCGGGTTGCCTTGACGCCTTTGTTCAAATTCCTTGTACGCGTTGAACTATGACCAAAAATGCTAAAGCCAAGCCAAAGCCAAAGTCGAAAGCCAAAACCAAAGCCGGCTTATGGCGGCGGAGGTCCAGCTTTGTTCTCAGCCTCCTTCCTTTTTTTGGGAGCCGCTGCCAAGTGATGATATTATTAAGATTATTAAAACTAATTTTATAAATTGAAATCGTTACCCACTCCAGTGGCAGAAAGAGAAGGAGGCCTCTTTAAAGTTACAAATTTGAGTCTAATTAAAATGGAAAGAAAATTAAAACAATAAAATTATTACAATTCTATTAAAAGGTTTGGATAGATTGCTAAACGAAAAGTTAAAATAAATGCAAAGCAGTTTCTACTTAATATATATATTAAATAAAATAATTTAATAAAAAAATAAAATAAATATTATCCTAAATTCCATCCCATACTGCATTCAAAGAACCAATTCCAAGCCCACTTTCTTCAGCCGTTACAACTGCAAAACTTTGATGTATTAATCATTCGCCCCGTTGGCCCGGCAATTACGACATCTGTGACAATATTAATGGGCGCAAAAGATTTCAAAGAAAGTAGAGAAAAACTTTACAATTAATTAGGCAACAGATGATAAACGATGATTATAGTTGGAGAAACAGCCGGCTCCAAGGCTATAAATGGAAGATGTCTCCATCTGTCCGATCAAGGATTTAATGACGGCCATAAAAGCATTACGGAAGTCTGGGTGGTGGACTTCAGGTCTGCTAAAAATAAATGATTAGATGACGATGATGATCAAAGCGACCTGCTAATCCCATATACCTCCCATCCATTTAACTACTGGCCGCAGTGGAATCAGCTGCGATAATCACCCTCCGGCATCGGATTCATTCCGGAGCTTCAGTTCATTATGAGGCAGTTTACCTGGACGAGCTTCAATTGGCATAAATCAGAGGCCTTTTATGGCTAAAGTGTCGTCCAATTTCCGAAAGTTTTCGCCGTTAGTTGCTGCCTGTTTTCAACTGGGGAGCGGTAGCCAAAGCTTGGTGGAGGAGTTAGTTTTCCAACCCCTCTTGTTCCACGTACTGCAATTTTTCTTCATTAATGCGTAGTTACGCAATTTCCGTATACAAGAAGTTTTCTACTCGTTGCGTTAATTTTGGCCAATTCAGACGCAGCACCAGCTGAAATTGTGCACCCTTATACGGTGCTTACACTGGAAAAAAGTATTTTGAAATTTGATAAAGTTACTGTACGATTTTTATAAAGAATTTCAAATCTTGGATTTCTAAAGTTCATTATTGTTAAGGTCAGGAGACACAATTTAGTGACGCTCTCCTGTCTCTGACTGTCGAGTTAAAGGAAAGCTTCGTTCTTCCACTTTCGAGTCTTTACTTTGAGGGTATTGGACTAAAGCTAGGCTCTGCATATAAGCATTGCTGCCATAAAACTTAGTCACCGAAAATACAGTAATCTATTTTCGAATCTTTCGGTTTTTTATTCTTATTCTGTGTGTGATATATATCCTGTATTTCCCCCCAATCTAAGCTCTTTTTCCAACTCCACCGCAATGAATATTGGTCCTTCGAGCCGGATTTCAGAATTGGAATTGAAATATTGTCCAAAAAGTTCCTTATTTTTTCCGGAAATTTCATAGATTAAAGCACAGTTCTAGATTGAGCCTTTAGCCTAGAATAGTACTTAAACTTAAATAAGTTCATGATTTTATATACTTTTTTCGATATATACTAAATTCTCCTTGTGCATCCCCCCTCTATTACTTTGTCGTACGCCATCCCCCCTTCAAGTATCATCATTTTGGTTTTTGTGGTCGTGCCCGGCCTATTTCGAGTCTTTTGCCAAAATTAGTTCCGCCCCTCGATTTATATTGTCATTTCGTGCGTTTCGATTGTGTAAAGCAATTTCCCCCGTCCCGCCTGGATGGATGACGAATGGAGGGGGGGGGTCCTGTTTCTGGTACTGCGGGCAGTAGTTTCGGTTGAGTTCTAGTCCTGTCTGTGCGGCTGGCTTTCGGCTTAGCTATTCCATCAAGTTACGGCATTGCGGCGTGTCCCCGTTCCCCTTTCTCATCTGCAATGGAAATGGCAATGGAAATGGCAATGGAAATGTTGACTGCGATACAATTGTAATTCCCCTCACTACCACCGCATGTGTGTGTGTCTATGTGGGTGGGTGTAGTGGGTGTGGACCAAGGTGCATAAATTAGGCCAGTCATTTACCGTTAATAGCAGTTGGCAGCAGCAGCTGCTCCAGTTGCCCAATGTTGTGTACTTTTCAAATTACTTTGCAGTGCCAACTTTGACCTCAGCAGATTGGCAACATTGGCAGGTTCAACATTTGGCTAAAAGGGTGATAGAAATGCTTGGCAAAAAAATGGCTTAAAGGGGGGCTTATGATAAAGTGAAATAAGTATACATATTGTGATTTAAATATATGAATTTTTAGTATGTAAAGTTTTCTTTAAGTTTAAGTCATTATAGATTTTCAGGAAATCAAAAATTTACACAATAAAATGGTAAATATATGTCTTAGAAAATTATTGCCTATATTTCCAGATATAGTTCCTATCTTCAATGCAAATTCTACCCAGTTTAATAAGTGATTTCTAGAAATCGGATTTCATCCATTGATCGAAGCTTCCATATGCGTAAATGAAATTGCCAGAATTTGCCTAAGCTGTTCGGCGTATGAACTGAACATGAAGCGCCAGGCATTCAGGCATCTGAATTCAAAGCAACAATTGGTCTAATCTTAATAATGGAATTTTGAAGCCTCTGGCCCCTGGCAGTTGCAGCTTCAATTTCCGTGCACTGGCCTGCCCCGCTCCATCCCCAAGTCTCCACCCACTCGATCCCTCTTGTATGTGCCCGGCTGTCTATCCGTTTCGATTTGGATGAGGGTGAGGCGACCATGAGGGCTGTCAGCCTCAATTTCGGGCCAGCCACTTGGCCATTGTTCGAATTTTGACATAAGCAAAAATCCCAGCTCAATCCCCTTCTCCTAAATTCATCACAGCGCTCGAATGCACTGCAAGAACTCTTATGAATAATTGTGAATAACATTATATTTATCAAGTAGAATCAAACAAAAACACTTAAATCATTATAATCATTGTTAACAATTCCATAATTTGAACCTTTACTTGGCCATACAATTTTCAGAACCTTACTAAAGCTTTTTATTATTAAAAATTTGTAACCACTATGTTTTAAGAACAAGTAAACCTTATTTCTAAGTACTTTAAGAAGCATATTTTTATCTTTCTTCAAAGTTTTATTATTCAGAGACTGTAAATCCAATTCAATTAAATTAAACATATATTCTTTCAGTGCTTGTTGAACATAATGCTCGGATTATGAGCTGCGCTTTGACTACGTCAATGGCAGTCCAGTCACATTCAGAGTCATATTCAGGATTCAGGAGCATTCAATTCACTCCACTCGCACTCGGCTCGGTTTGGACAGAATTGAGTGAGCGGCTTGAAGGGTTGTGGGCTTGCGACTCTCTAATTAAAATTGATTACCACAATTTGGGTATTGATTGGCCCCGAACACGCACAATGACCATGCCAAGTTTTCCATAATTCTCGCCCATTCAACTGTTAACAGTTTTGACCCGCGATGTCTTTGTTTTGTATCTGACACCTTTACCCCGGTGCTGCCATCATCCTCAAACCATTAATTAGCCGCACGCAATCGGTGGTAGCAGGCTTATTGATTACCTTACCACACGGGGGTTTGTCTCTTCAGGAGGTTTGAACTTTGCCGGGTTCGATGTCACACGTGTGTGTGTGTGCGTCTTATGACTTATTTACGCCGCTGATTGTTTCTGACATCTGTTGTAATTGACACTTTTCGCAAGCTTCTCTAATGGACGAAGACGCGCAACAAGACCGCAGAAGCCACTGTCAGACCGCAATCTCATTCTCTTACCATCCATCCATCAGGATAGACCACCCTATCGAGGACATCCCTAATGGCTGTGGAGTAAATGGCAGCAGTTTCAAGTCGGAGACGTACGAGTGCACAATGTTTGCAAAATATCCGATTACATTTGCATTTGATTATGGTCAGCGGGGAGATGGAAAAGGATACAGAAACCATATGATATTTATCAATTTGACATATTTAACTAATAAATAAAATGTGGTATAATGTTTATGCTAATCAAATATCGTATCAATGACAGCTGTTGACATAGTATAAAGCTTTTATTTAATCAAATAAAATAAACATTTTGGATTATATATTATTGAATGAATTTATACTAAATTGTTTTTGAAATGTAGCTTGGCATTACTTTAAAGTTTACTTTAGATGAGCTATAAATTCCCCAGTTTAGGCAGTTTATCCTCCGTCATTTTCACACTCCCAATCTCTCCGAAAAGAGTTCATTAGGAAATGCGAATTCTGTGCATCCCTGCATGCTGCCAGCAGTGCCTTAATCTAGTCGGGAATATAAATTTAAAATTACATTACGTCTATGTAACAGGGATGGGCATGTGCTCTACAGATGGGATGGCGAGGCAGTGGCGATGGCGATGCCATGACAGCACGACAAGCCGGCATCCTCCGCTGGAAATCAACGCCAAATGTGAGTTGCTTTTACAAGCGCCGCGGGTGCCCTGACAAGGAGTGAGCCCCCAGTCCTTCGTAGATGGGAATCCGAAGCCCGCAACCCATACTCGGTGCGGCTGCTCGGGCGCCAAGTGCATTGGAATGTGTGGCAGCTGCAATTGTGCGGCAATAAATTATTGTGCAACACGCAGACATCGCAGACGGGGGCGAACTCAACTCGACTCAACCGAACCCAAGCCCCAAACCAGGCTGAACTGAACTGAACTGAACCGAGCTGAGTAAGTGCAGGAGTGAGTGGTGGGGCGTTGCTGGCATGGTAATGAATGCTACGAAAATTTTTTAACAATTTTTTAACTTAAAAATTACGACAGCGCTGACAATTTGCCATAAAAAGCGACGGCAACTGAGGACTGCAGAATGGCGGAGGCTGTCTGAATTCTGTGCTGACTCGACGACTATGACTCTGCGGGAGTAAGGGTCGTAGTTGTCTTCCCCTCATCTCATCTCAGTATAAAAGCGACTCTTGAAATGGAAGTTCTGATTGGAGATGGGTGCGTGAGATGGTTAAGGAGAGTATTTTGGGAATGAACAGCTTGAACGCTCAATAGGTCTTTTAAAAAGTTACAAAAAACATGAAGTTAAAAGTGATGATAGTAAAAAGTACTCACTAAGAGTCACCAAAGTTGTTGCTAAAAGTGCATTATCAATTCTCCAAACAGGCTTCTGCCAAACGATCTATATAATAGATGGGAAAATAAAGGACTCCAATCGGTAACCAAGTTAGCGATCTAAGGAGGAGAAAAGCGAAAGGTACTATATAGACAACTGGCTATCCTTGTCTTTAGTGTGATCTGGCATAAAGTGGAGTCTAAAATCTTGTATAGGGTTACAAAGAAATATAAATATAAAATTCCGGTCCTATTATAATCTGTGATAGTTAAGTCTTAACTCTTAACAGTTCCCACTTCTTACCGTCTTACAATTTTAATATGAAATTTTCCATATGTTGTAGTATTCTTTTTCCCTTTTGAAAGTTAATACTTGATCACTATTACATTTTTCTCATCTCTAGATGAATGTCTGACTGCTCCGTTGGCATTTTTGCTTTTGTTACACCCATTTGATGTACCTTGAACACACACAACTGCTGCTGCATGTGTGTGTGCTTGCAATATTTTACTCTGCCAAATGGGGGAAGGTTAAGGCTCATTTGTCAAACGTCACGACTTGATGATGCAATTGTTGTTTGTGCCACGCATGTTGTCATTTAGTTTGCATGCAGATTTATGCCCCAGTCGGGTTATTTAAATATTCCTTTATTTTATATCCGACGCTCTGTCGTGTCGGAGCGGCACTGTTAATGTTGTTGATCATCCCATTTATGGCTTATTTGTGTACGCTTTAAAAACAAAAACTCTGTCAACTGTCAGTTGGCATTTTGATTGACAAAAGCTTTTTACCTGTTTCGGGCCACAGTATTTTCTCCTTAAGTAAACATATCGTATTACCGCCCCAGCCGCAGCTGCTTTCATAGGGGTTAGTTGCCAAAGAATAACACTTAAAGACGTCGGTGGGTGGAAGGTCTTGAAACCCACCCTCGATATTCAATGACAATTTATGCGTTTTTAAAGAGTCCGTTTTCTACGTTCCTCCCCTAACCATGGCTCTCATGCGATTCGTGTTTATCTTGTGCTTTTTTCTGTTAACGCTCGCCTGCATTCCGTCGGTGGACCTAAGAAAATATTATTCTTTAATTTCTGCGCTACTGCATTTTTCCTACCTTTGCTATTTTTGTGTCTCGTTTCATGCAGCCGACTAGCTGGCAGCCAAAAGGCATAAATTCACAATGGTAGCAGAAGGACGAGATGGAGACAGATCTACCTTTGGGAAAGTTCTCCCTCATCTTTCTGCTGGAAAGTTCGCAATTGGTTTCTACTCCTTTGCATCTCGTTTGCCTTCCATCCAATTTTTGTGGATCGCATCGCTTACAGAAATCGCTGCACAAGTTTGGGGCGCCACACAACTAACTTTGATGCATAAACTTTTCCTTTGCCAGCCGTGGAATGAATGAAATATTTCCCTCTGTTACTTCCTCGGCTTCTCTGGCATCTCAAGCTGTTTAATTGTCAGGCAAATTTCGCTTGGTTCATTGAATTCAAAGTAAACTTTGTACGTCTCTGCGGTGGCTTGCTGAAGCGAAACTGAATAAGTTGTCTGTATGAAAAAGGATATTGGGTGGGAAATGCACTATTGGTTTTTATGTTGGGTCCTGATAGGATAGGAGGGAAACATATTATATAATGGATGAAACTTTGATTCTAAAAGTGTATATTTTTGATCTGCACTATTACAACATTAAACTATCAGAATGTTTCTGAGAAAACTTAATATAATGACATAACTTTATAATTAAATAAGTTAATTCTATCTCGCTCGCCATAATATAGAATTTAAACGAAAAGGCATAGGCATTATGCTAATATAATTTATCTACAAAAGTTTTGTTTTCTTTTAAGTATGGAATTTATAAGTTGTGTTTTTTGGATTGCATATTGGATATCATAGAATTTGTACTAAAGAGTAGAGAACCTTTACTAACATTTTTACTAGTAAAATAAACTACTGAATTTTTATTTTATAAACTTTAGCTTATACTGTAGTAATTACTTTTTACCTTAAGTACCCTAGTAATAATTTATTACTCATTTGAATCCCATTTTTTTAATATTCAAAAGTTCAGAATTAATACAAAAATATCATAGCTTCCTTGGTGCATTTTTTGGTGCTTAATTTAAATTATGCTAATTTTTCGGATAGTAAAGTTTTTTATAAATTGACAGGAATATTGTCTCCCCTTAATTTCCTTAATTTACCCTTCATTACAGTCTCATCACTTCCCTTAAAAAAAAAACATTAAAAATGCATTTGAGAACTACTTTCCACATTGTCAGGTCTAAGACCTGCTAAGCTCAATGCTGAAAAGGGGAAAAAACTTCGGCTTCTCCTCGATTTTCCCCCCCAGAAGCCTTGCTGCTTCGCGAATACGTGTAAATATTTTGCCAAGTCTGTTCGGATGGAGCATTAATCATATTAAAAAGGAGCAGGCGTCAGACTACGGCTGGATTTTCAGCTGCCTTCTTTTGTTCCTTTTTATGGCTGGATGTGTACTCGTCATACAGTGCGTATGATTATTACCACTATTATTAATATTATCATGTGCTCGGTCGTCGTGGGCTTGACTCGGCGCCTCGAGCTTGTTTTTCCGGGACACGAGCAAAATCGCGTGGCAAAGGAGGCATCGTCATTGCAATTATTTACAAAATCAGAGCACGTCCTGGCTCTGCTTTTATGCGATTACGTGTATGTGTGTCTGTGCACTAAAATTCCTTGTGCCAAATCGCTTATTACGCCACCGAAAGAGACAGCAAAGCTAAGAAAAGAGAGAGAGAGAGGGAGACACACAAAGATGTTGACAGGCTCAAGTTGAACCCTGCATCGGCGTTTATGCCTTTCTTATTTATTTAATCTCAGGTAAGGATTCTTTTAATATTTTTCCTACTTTGTTTTAAGCATAAAAATGTATTTATATTTACCAATAGCAAGCATATTTTGTCGGTTTAGAAAGCTATTTTAGCCAAGTTTACATGACTTTCGCTAAATAAGATTTCTGCCAAATATTTTCAATAGGTTAAGAAATCCTGTCTTACTCCAGACTTACAAACAAGAAAGGAAGTACTTTATTGCCAACAATGTGAATAAAACGTATTGCCACCCGAAAAAAAAACTTT
>VNJS01003634.1:0-12399 GCA_008042575.1 Drosophila watanabei | reverse complement strand
AGGCGAATGGCCAAGTTGAACGAATAAATAGGAGTTTAGGACCTATGTTAGCAAAATTGACAGTATTACATTGGGACAAAGTTATTGAAAAAATAGAGTATTCTATGAATAATACGGTTCATAATAGCATCAAGCAGCATCTTAGTGAAACATAACTTGGAATAACACAACGAGGAGAAATATGTGATGAGTTAAAGGAAAGATTAGAAGAGGAAGATATAAATAGGGAACAGTTAGAGAACAAAGATAATATTAATAACGACAATAGAAAAAATGTAGAACAATTTAGAGAGAAGTTAGAAGCCAAAGAAGAAAAGATTAGGAAAACTTAAGAAGATGTTAAAAAGAAGCAGAAGAAGCGCAAAGACAAGCGCAAAGAAAGAATTAAAAATACTACAATGCGAAAAAGAAGAGTGCGACAGAATACAGACAAGGAGATTATGTTATGGTTAAAAACTTTGATAGTACGGTGGGTGCCTAGAGAAAACTTATTTCAAAGAACAAAGGTCCTAATGTAATTGAAAAATTTTGAAGAATGATAAATATTTACTTAAAGATATTGACGGGTTTCAGTTGTCGCGCAATCCATATCAAGGTGTTTGGAGTGTAAATAATATAAGGCATTGGATTAAAGAATAGAAAACAAATTGTAATATAAATAATAGTAAGAAAACAAATTGTAATATAATACCTTGGAAAAAAATTGTTAATACTGTAAAATATAATAAGTTATGTAACAATAGCGAAACAGAGATAGAGGGCCGAGTTGTTGCAGGCCAGTTGAGATAAGAAGACTCTGGTCACACTATTTGAGAGCACCTAGCACTCTCAGAGAGAGAGACAGAGGACTCGCTAGGAAAAACGGGGGTTGATTGCAAGCTGCCTGCGAGCAGCAGATCACTGTTTAATGAGAGCACAAAAAGAGAAGACGACTTGAGAAGTGAAAAGAAAAAGGAAGGACAAGAAGAGACATTGAAAAAATTTAAAATAAGAACAAAAGTGTTAAAAATAATCTAAGATATAAAAGAAAAGAAAGGAAACTTAACATCGGTCACAGATCCATCGTGAAATTTGATTAACTGCTCCTTGTCGCAGTCAGACTTCTAGGGCAGTTGCATCATTCGAACACCCTTTGCGAATTGGAAAATACTTTTTTCACATGACGACGAATTTCTCTCAACTTCTCAACTGAGCCCCCCCCTCCAGAGATTAAATCGTCCACATAGAAATCTCTTCAAACAATTTTTTGCTCCAATAGGAAATAATTTCTCCTCATCATAAGAGAGTTGATGCAAGGCTCCTATAGCCAAGAAGGCAGCTGTCTTGGTTCCATAAGTCACCGAGTTCAGTTTAAAAACACTCAACTCATCCGTTGAGCTCTCTCGCCAAAGAAACACTGCAAGAAGTCATCCGGGGTCGAAACACTCACGCAACGGTACATTTTACAGATATCTCCACATAAGGCTAATTAAAAAAAGTCGAAAGCGAAGCCGTGTATTGAATATTTTTCGCTGAATTGTTGCCCCTGCGAGAAGTAAGTCGTTAAGAGAGCTACCAAAAGTCGTCTTAGCAGATCCATCAAATACGACACGAAGCTTCGTGCTATCCTGCTTTTGTACGCAATGGTGGGGCAAAAAGAATTGTGGCACCGATGGTTCCTGCGTAACAAGAGACATATGGCCTAGATCGATATACTCCCGTAAAAATTCTGAATACAGATCAATTTTAGTTTCCAAACTTCTGAAACGACGATAAACCAAGCAATTGGAATCACCGAGGGACTCGAAACCTGAAGTATTCAAGAGACGAACAGAATATTGACCATTGAAGAGTTGCTCACATCGCAAGTCTTCCGACAACAACGCTGTCTTCTATGAACTGAAGACTTCGATTTCGATCGCTTTACTACGGCAGCATGTGTGTTATCATCAGAATGATCTGTAGGATCATTGACAATGGCAGCTAAGACAGACTTGTGATTTGACGTACTCGACAGCCCTCCAGAGACGATACAAGAAAGCTTGGTGGTCTGAAGTGTTGGCAAAGTGTTATCCAAATGAATTTGTCCTGTAGCAATTATTTCGAAGAAAAGACCAGCGCCAATTAAAAGGTCAATTCGTTGGGATTGGTTAAAATAGGAATAGGAGGAATCCTTTAAGATGTTGCATTTATGTTGTAATGGGGCTGATAGTCCGTGATTGTAAACGAATATCGACTGCCCTATCGGAGTTTCTTACGTAGATAATAGCAGTTGGAAGCAACACGTAGTCGATTGACATAATATTTGAGGTTTTTGGTGTAGGTTTTGATGAATGATAATCAGGATGCGATGATGACTGAGCACATAATACTAATGTTGATGAAGTCGATGGTAATGGTTATGAGTTTGAAAGTGTGTCAGATGATGAAAATGAATATGAGGTGGATAGTGCGGATGGGTTTTGTTTCATATGTAGTAATGAGTGGTACTTCATGCGACAATATCTACAATGACTTGCCTTGCTGCAAACTGTGCCCCGTGCGCAAACAGTTGAGGCAAATGTGCAACTTCTTTGCCTCTCTATACCGAAGATTTTGACTCAAATTTAAAAATTCCTTGCATCGCAAAATAAACATATCGGCTGATTTGAGTTAGTATAAGAAGCAATGTGTATTTTGGTTATATTTGTGCAAGTTTTTTCCCACCTGCTGGTGTTTGAGTTACCAAGGCATGATCCAAAATATTTATCATCCTGCACCTCTTCTCTAAACAAGACTCTATAGACTCCCACGTAGACAGCTCAGTGATAGACAAATCTTCTTTCCATTTTTCCCGGGTCCTCTGATCCAGCTTGCGAGCGACGATGTCAATCAGGAATCCGTTCAAGATCTGCTGCGTAGTAGAGGGTACGGATTGCCCGGAGATGCGAATTCATCAAGTCGCTGAGCTCCAGTAGACCCTTGGCCGATGCCTTCTCAACACCCTTTAAACCAAATCTTGCCTGAACGTGTGCCTGAAAGTGTAAAACTTTATTATTAAATCGATTTATGAGCAAATTCAAAGCGTTTTTAGAATTTACATTCGAGTGTTCGAGCGAGCGTATAGTCTCCACAGCCTCGCCGCCTAAACTTGACAGTAGATATGGTAGTTTTTTGATCTCAGTGAGCTCATCATCATTTCCGATGACCGGGGTAAAAGTCACAAGGAAATCTGGCCAGTCCGAGTAGGATCCATTGAAACGAGCAATCTCAAAATTTGGCAGCCGCGGCTTCCTAGATCGGAAAGAAAGATCTCCATAGTTAATCATATCAATAGATCTAGAATTATCAATAGAGGCCGACAATTGTGGCTTGCGATGATGATCGCCTTGACATCCGTGAACGCTGCCGAAAATTCCATCTCCGTAAAATCCAATCTTTCCAGTGATATCTTGGCGGAATCAAATGCCTAATTTAGGGAATTGGACTGCAAACATAGTGCGCGCTAAGACGAAGACGAAGATGAAGACAAAACGCAAGCAATCAGCTTCAAACGGTGCAGTACTGTTTTTGAAAACGAATCGCTTGCTATTTTACGTTGTTTTTTATAAAAATTTGTCCATTTTTAAATAATTAATGGTTTAATTTTTAGCAGAATGTAATTTAATGTGCTGATTTTCATTCTGGTATACTCCACAAATTTTTTTCATATTGTCGCAGCTCATTAAATAAATGATGAAATTCGCCGAGTGCTTTTCTTTAAAAACTAATTGGGTGAATTTTTCCGTTCACTTTTTTGTTCCGTTTTAATTAACTTTGCTCCAACAGTAGGTCATACTCTGATGAGAAATCCATTGCAACTAATATCACAATTTCGCAACAAATTCGTTTTGCACTATGCAACCTATTAGCTTACTAGTATCGCAAGCAATTCGTCTTCAACTTCGACTTCATCTTCATCTTCGTCTCAGCGCGCACTATGTCTGCAGCCTTAATCCTTTCCACTCGCGCCAGTAAATTCGTTAAACTGATCATCCGAATAAGCCGTTAAATAAAACTTCATCGAGTTTACTTGCTGCAAATGGATTGGGCTTTGGCCCGGTAGAAGTCTACGTAATTTAGTGATTCATTTTGAGGCCAATCAGAGTTTTTTGGATTAGACATTTTTCTTTCACGCGTAATAAGATGTTAATACAAAATAAAATGTCTGACCGTTTCAGGCGACACGAAACACCCTTTGGGTTTTAACGCCAAAAATGCAGCGTCTCCGAGGTGCAACGAAAACTTTAACTTTGTTATTGTTGTTGTCCATGCTGCTAGATTGCATGCCTAGCAACAGTGAATATAACTGTCGAACAAATGTATGTTTGTATTGCGCTGGCTTTATGCACATATATATATGTTTATATGCAATATGCGATATTAACAAATATTAGATGCGATTCACTTTTGCTAATAATTTCCGCACAACACAGCTTTGTTTTTTACAGTCAATGTACAAATATAGAATAATGGAGGTTTGAAGAAAGAGAAGAGTCCACTCCTGCGGGACAGCTGCGAAGCTAAACTTCGCGGGGGTGGCTGGCGGTCAGGTTTCCGCTCATCTGACACCATTAGTGCGTCGGGTCGCCTTAGCTCCCTCATGACGGTTGCTGCCATGCCGTAACCGCATTCCAGTTGGATGAGGTCTCCAGCGACGGTGTGTTGTTGCCTCCGCTGCCGCTCTTTTCGCGCGGAAAACCGGGCACTCAAAGAAGGCATACGTTGCGTCCTCAATGGATGCACTGTCGCACTAGTCGCAGGATGGGTCGGGCTCGTGCTTAAATCTATGTAGATAGGCTTTGAAGCATTCGTGGCCCGTGATCAGCTACGTTGTGTAAAAGTCTACTTGCACGCTGGGTAGTCTTAGAGGCGGCTGTGGAACAGCGTGGCGACTATTGTTCCCAAATGCTGCTGGGAGGTTGGAGTCGGCTGTTTGGTTAGCTTAACCGTAACCATTTTGTAGGCTGAGCCAAACGGTTCTTGGTCAGCCGCATCGCAAAGCTCCTGGAAGCACTTATGTTTGCTTGCCCTGATCGCCACCGTAAGGGCGTTTTCATCTATCTGTACCGGGACTCGTACAGCTCCTGCGTTGTGCGTCCACGGCTTCGTTGGCATCTTCGCCTTGCAGCGAGACATTTTCTTCTGGCTGAGGCTATTTCCTAGTTCAACCATGGGACTGACCGCCTTCAGCCTCCTTTGGTGGATTTCTCCATTGCTGCGTCGCAGTCTGCCTTGATCCTGGCGGATATTATATCCGCGCAGTTGTTTGCCTCACCTGTGATGGTATTGGCATCCTTGCAGCAGTAGCACCTCAGAGTTTAGAGTGTATGTTTCCCGGTTGGTTTGGTGTGGCAGACTGTGCCTCGTGCGGAAGATGATTGCAGCGTGGTCGCTATAGATCAGCAGGTGGGCGACTTCCTAGTAGCTTTTTCTGGTGACGAAGGTCAGGTCAATAAATGACTCACAGCCTGCCTTGATATATGTGCATCTTCTTCCATCGTTTAGTAGGCAGACATTCAGGGTGGACAGGGCGTCAAGGATGATGGTTCCCCTCTGGGTCGTTCTCGTACTCCCCCAAGCTGTGGACCATGCATTAAAGTCACCAGCGATTATCACCGAGGACCGTCCGCGAGTATCTTGAGCGATCTTCTGCACTTTTCCTCTGAATTTTTCCATGTGCATATTTGGGGCAAAGTAGCAACTGAATATCGTTGTTGCTTGGAACTTAGCCCTGGTGTAGCCAGGCCTCGATGCCCTCTGCGCTAGGTGTCTCGGGGGCTGCCCGCAGCTCCATATGGCTGTGCCGCCAAAGGCGCTTTGTTGCCAGAATCCTTCTAGTTTTGGCCGGTAGGGCTCGCTCAGTATGGCGACGTCGGTGTTCTGCTCAGTGGCCGTCTGGGATAGTAGGTCTTGGGCTCTGCAATGGTTAAGGTTAAGCTGAAGGAACTTAACCATGACTCATGCATTTGGTGGCCTTCAGGTATTTGGGGCAGTTCCTGCTCAGGGTCGCGTGTTCGGCGTCCCTCGCGATCTTGCCGCCTCGAGTGCATAGGATGCATCTAGGCTTGCCTTGGCACGTATTGTGCTTGTTGCCGATGCATCCACATTTGGAGCATGCTTCCTGTGTGGCTTTGGCCGTAAATTCAGAACCGCGACATCTTGCCGAGGTGTGTCCGAAGTCCATGCATTTATAGCAACGCCTCGGCTCCACCTTATCTCGGATGCGACAGACTACCCATCCAATTCGGATTTGGCCCTTCTCGAGCAGTCTCCGCGCGTGCTTTCCGCATCCTGGACGCAGCGTCGCCTGGGATGTCGTAGTCTTCTCCCGCTAATAGTGCCATTGTGACCTCCTCCCCGCTGGTCATGACGGTCACCTCCGCCTTGTCGAAGATGGCCGTTCTTAAAGCCGCTTGCAGTTGCTGCGTGGATGGGCCGAGGGACTTCTGCATCCGTACAAGGAGTCCGCCATTGGCATTGCTGAATCGTGCAGCAGACTACCTGTAGACGTAGAGCCCTTGGTAAGCCGCCGGCCATAATGACTTACTAATGTCAAGCTGCAGCTTCTTCATAACGGTCATCGAGTCGATCATCCCCTGCATAACGTGGCGGACCACCTTCATGTTGTTGCTCTTCGTGTCAGTGAACTTGGTCACTATTTCATCCATCATTTCGCCCAATCTTTTATCTAAAGCAGCTGTGCTTCTTGTTGGTCCTCGTTTGCTTTCCATCAGGGCTCGCTGCATCCCGACATCTCTGAGGAGTGGCCATTTCCTCCTCGTTTCGCCGAAGGTGGGATCCCTCGGTGCACAGGGATTTCCCCCAGCGGATGCTTGATGGGAGTTATACCGCTCCATCTCAGTCCCCAGAGCCCATTTTTCGTGCTGCCGCAGCGGAGGGGTTGTGTGATGGCCCGATCCTCGGCATTCGGCTCTTTCTCCCAAATGGAGCCAAGTGCGGAAACTGGGACCGTGGAGGTTGGCCTTTCAGCTGTTCGTACAAATTTAAAATTAAATTAGAAAGCCAACACTTGGTTTAGCTTATATTTTAAATTTTATATCTGTGCGTTTCTGTGATCAGCTGATCTTGTTGTGCTGCGTGCGGTTAGGAAAAACGCGAGGGAAAACGTGGCTTGGGATAACTATTCCAATTCGTGAGAGTGTGCGGCGTTTGTGTGCGATAGAGGCGCTCACTGGACGAGAGAAAGGTCCCCCCCTTGCCCTGGAGATCTATGGCGATCACAAGTACCAAGATTCGGGGAGCCCGGATAGCCTGCCGGATTCGATTCCGGTACGAATCTCACTCTGCACTAATACTGCTTTTCATTGGCTTTCGAGGTGTTTACAGTGGATCCTGGACGGGTAACTTTCGGAGCTCGGAAAAACGCGTCCAACCACTGTGACTAAACAAACACTCCACTTCACGTGTGTGTGTGTTTATGTCAGTGTGTTGAAAATTTTACGAGAGACGCTTTTCTTTCCGCTTTTCGCCAGAGCCTTTGTCATGTTTGCTTTCGCTTCACTTCCGCCCTTTTACGACCGGCTGTGTGCGTTTGAATATGTCTATATTTGTAGTTGTTTGTGTGCTTGTGACCGACTGTCAGCAAGCGACAGCGAAAAAGGTAATGTTTAAACGATATTAAACATTTACACGACCAAATTGCAAACTTCAAATAACTCGATCACGTCGGGGTCACCAAAATGTTTATGGGGAAGACGAGAAATATGCCACCCTTTGGCAAATAAATAATTTCAAACGCACGAATAGGTCGAATTAAATATGCCGTGTTTATTATGTTCTCGGTCTAGTCGGAGCTGCAACTGCCGATCGAAAGCTTGGCCTCGAGAATATATGTTTCATATGGCATGAGCTTAATATGTAATTACAATGAGATAGCGCGACAGCTTAGCTGAGATAAGAAGAAGAAGAATAGAAATAAGAAAAGAGAGCTACGATGAGCGCAGCAAGTGCAGGTGCTGGTGGTCTGCTCCGAACAACTATATATTTTTTCGCACTCTTAACATAAGTTTTAATTTCTTCTACAAAGTCGGCTTGACTTCTCTCAAGTGTACATTTTTCCTGGTAAGCTTTCCTTTCTCTTAGTCTCTAAAGCTTTAAGTCCTATTAGATTGCTTCTTCGTAACTTTAAAAAAAAAAGTCTCGATATGCGAAGTCTTTAAATGTTTATTAAATGTATATCTTTGTATTTAATTGCAGATTTGGTCAATTGTTTATCACAGTTGGTTGACATTCGTTCTTCTGATATGGGCAAATATTCTATGGATGATACCAAATCAGCGTCGTTCGATGATGCGATCAAGTTTTTTTGTGGTTCTCTATGCCGAATTTCTTCTTATTACTCAATATATATATGGCATGAATCTTACCAAAGATGAGTTACCCACAAAACTAATAGTAAGTAGGTTAAATCAATTTTATATATATATATCATGAAAACGTGTGGTCTGAAAGCTTTGGCTTTTTATTATTGCGCCTGTCACATTAAGACAGTTTATAGATTTACCTAAAACTTATTTAATTAGAATTTAAAATTATTGATTACAAATAATCGTCTATTTTTATCTTTGTCATTTTTTTTTGCAAACTTGTGTCTCAGCCAAAAAAAAAGTGCTACTAGTCGCTTGACTAGATCTTTTTATTGTGTTTGGCAAAGTCGGGTCTTTGTTTCGATAAAAATCAAAGCCTATTTGACCTGAAGTCTGAGGACTCTCGCAAATTCTTATAAACTCTTATACGTCGTTGCTAACAAAAAAATAATAAAAATTCCACGAAGAAAATCGAGTGAAAAGATGATGTCAATGTAACAAAATTTGTTGGAGCGCCCGTATTTATTTATTACCTTTAGTTTTTGGAAAGCGGACTAGCCGCTGCTCTGCTCGACTAGCCGCTAGCGAAGATGGGCAATTCCGAGGAGAGGAGAGCGGGCGAGTGTCGGTAGGCTCAAAGGCATCGGCAGAAATACGCCAATACGAGATCGTAACACGGGAGCAAAAGAGCGGCCGAAGCTCGGTGGGCAGAGGGGATACAGCGTGCAAGTAGTATGATTACAGAGTCTTTGGGACCTTTGGTGTCGGCAAAAGGGTAAAAAAATGCAAATAATGGGTTAGCTAACAAAATTGTAAGTGGTTTGAGCAATAAAAGAGAGGTAATAAAAATGCACTTAATTAGGGTCAGTACATGTAAAAGGGCACTTGTGGAACGGTTCCCACAAGGATGTGGATACAAGTGCGAATGCAACGGAGCAATCTGGGGACGATCGTGGAGCGAAAGTGCACCCACGAGCCTCCTTAAAAAAGACCAACGAAATTGGAACACGCTTCAAAAGGGACGGGAAAGCAATTAAAGCAAAAGGCCCTAACAGAAGAAAGGAATGTTACTTGAAATTGAAATAGGATGCTGAAACATAACGAAATAGTACACACATTTAAATTACCATCAGCCACGATCCTTTACCTAAAGAGGGACAGTCTGTGTGATTTCCTGTGAGATACCTCACTTAAGCAAAGGGACATCGAAGGGTGCTTTCTAGCATACTACTTCCGTCATTTCACTCGAAGAAGGATCACTCTGACGATCGTCATCTCAAAGAAAAGGATAGAGACTTGCTAGTATCAAATTACGACGCGCTATACCCCATCGAACCAAATTCCAAATTCAAAGCAATAAACCAATCTATGGAAAAATCGATGAAAAAACAATAGAGCTGTAAAAAAGGTTTTCCCCTCCCCCATTCCCCTTAAAGAACAATGCATTTTTGTGTAAGATAATTTTATTTTTTAAGTACAATTATCTAAAGCAATATTCTAAAATAACATACATTTTCATAATTTTTACAGATTTTTGTGAGCGTGCAGTAAAGAAATGGCACGCACACGTGTCAACACCAATGGTGACATTTTCATTGACACAACAGACAGATGTGAAATGTTGTCCATGTATATTAGTAACCAGCGGAGTATCGGCCATTTTCTTATAAAAATGTATTAGAGCTCGAGGTATTGAATTTGTTTTCGAGCGACAGCATTTTGTTGGATACGTGAACGTCTACTTGCAATGAATTTTAAAATTCGACTGAACAAATCCTTTCAAAATTGTTAGACGATGCGTTGAACTAATCCACTCAATGGTGCGTATTGAACTAGACGATCATGAATGAGAAAGCAATATACTTTTGTATTCATCTCACTCGCCACATTTAACTCAGTGGAAATTTTAGCATCAATCGGTCCTGATTTGACTGATTAATTCTGGTATGAGAGATCTACGACGGTAATTGGAGCCTTTCTCGTAAATTTTGTGGGGGATAGAAGAGCTTGAGGTTCTCGAATGTAATACCTTTCTTGAAATTTTGTATACATGTCGTATAGAACAGAAAACCGACTTTGATCATATTTAATATTTAAATCCTCATAAGGATAGCCTTCAGAATATCTATTTCTAATATTTTTTGTAATTAATTGCCCATTTAATGTAAATGCAATGATAACAAAACGTGTCCGTTTCCTATTTGCAGACTGCTTAACATTCCAGATATAATGCGTTCCTTGTGCCAGTGTTGGATTTATAAACCAATCCCAGCTCCGGAATGCGAGTGGCTGTTGGGCTTGACAAGCCGTCTAGGAGAGAAGTTTGTTGTTGGGCTCGACAAGCCGTCTCGGAGAAGAGTTGTTGTTGTTGGGCTCGACAAGCCGTCTAGGAGAGAGTTTGTTGTTGGGCTGGACAAGCCGTCTCGGAGAGAATACCGTTAGGCCCTCAAGCCGTCTCGGAGAGAATACCGTTGGGCCCTCAAGCCGTCTTGGAGAAGATACCGTTGGGCCCTCAAGCCGTCTCGGAGAGAATTCCGTTGGGCCCTCAAGCCGTCTGGGAGAGAATACTGTTAGACCCTCAAGCCGTCTCAGCGAGGTTAGGATTAGTTACCGGGCCCGGAAGCCGCCTTAGGGGGGTGGAGAGGGTAACTACGGGAACACTAACTACAATGTTTTGAAGTGAACCAGGTCGAATGACCCGGTCCAACCAAAAGGACTTCGCTGCTGACTACTGGATGTGTGCTACAAAGTAGGTTTACCTCACCCGATCGCTGTCGGCTGCTAAGTCCCCATACAAGGGCTGTGGCTCGCCTTATATAGGGATCTGGCGGGTTTTAGTAAGACCGCCCTCCTGTCAGGCGTTAGCCCCTTTCTCGCGTGCGCCTAACGCCTCGGCGCAGTGTGGCCATATTTCTGGTATTCAATATATCTAATTATAATTGTGCGCGTCTGCGCGTCACACCCCCCCCCCCCCCCCCCCCCCCCCNNNNCAGACGGTGTGATCCGCACCGTATAATCCTTCCCCCGGTCGAATTCGCTTCTCCAGGTTCCTGTGCTGCCCTTTGCTTGGATTTGCTGCCGTCGCCTCCTTGGTCCTATGCATTTTTGGTAGCCGTGCGGCGGTCTTGCGCCATATGACCTTAGTGCTACCGTCCGCCCTCTGGTCTCGTCTACATCCGTCGCTTGAATCTCCGTGTGACCCTTGGCTGTCGCATATTGTGTTCCTGTTTTCCGCGATGTGTTTATGCCGTGTGCCTTTTCCTGCTGCGGTTCTTGGTTCCAAACCGCTTCTCCGTTTATCCTGACCTCCATTGTTTGATTAGTCCCATTCAACTGGACATCCGATCTCATCTGATCCTCCATCATCTGTCCTCCATCGTCGCCTCGATGATCTTCCTGTCCGCCCTGCAGTTCCTCCTCCGCCTCTCCTGTCCTCCTATCCAACTATTCTGGCTGATCCGTGATGCTCGCATCTTTGTTCTGACAACTGCCTTGATCCTCCTCGTTCCTGACTATATCCCCTTCCTCCAGCTTCCAAACCACCTGGCTTGTCTGTTCCGGTTGATTCTCCACCGTCTCACCGCAATCGATGGTTTTGGTGGCTATTATACTATGCCCCGTACCGTCGTATCCCATGCGGATCTCTGGGCCGAGTCCGTGCCGTGACTGTGCTAGACTTTCAGTTCCGATCATCTCGACTATTTTCGCCAGTTTAAGAAACTCGGAAAGTGTTTTGAATCCCGATCTATGCGTATATTCGTGTATACACGGTCTAATTTTTCTTTCGTCGAATACTCTGCGAACCTCATCATATCCATTAGATTCATCGCGTATGCTCTCGTGGTTTCTGCCTCTCCTTGCCTTCGAAGCGCAATATTCTCCTTGAGCTGCTTCTGATAGCTTCGAGGTAAGAAGTAATCCACGAGCTGTTCGGTCAGAATTGCCCAACTGTCTATCTTGGTCGGCGTGCAGTTCCACCAATCGATCGCCGCGTCTTCCAATATGAAGGGCATCGTTTGCACCAATTGGTCGTGCTCGATTCCTTATCCCGTCGCCCACTCTTCCATTTTCT
>VNJS01003633.1:0-13851 GCA_008042575.1 Drosophila watanabei | reverse complement strand
TTATATTTATTATACAGCCTAGACTTAACATTTTTTAGGCGTGTCAGCTCTTTGCTAAACCAAGGTGGTTTACTAGAGACAAACGGATAGGTCATCGGAACACAAGATAAAAAGAAGGAGTTCATGGCACTGTAAAAAATGTCCACGGCAGCTGCCATGTCAGTGCACATGTACAAATTTGACCAATTAAATTCCGCTATTAACGTGTTAAGCTTGTGAAAGTCAGCTTTACGAAAACAGCGAACTTTATCGACTAATCGATCAGACTTCACCTTTACATCAGTGCCCGTTTCGATAGTCACATCGAAAGTAGGATGGTAAGGATCTTCAGGCAGCGTCAGTGGAGAGACTCTGTTTAAGTTTACACCTGCAGGATCAGAGACAAAGCAGAGATCTAGCAGGCGGTTTAAAGAATTAAAGACATGGTTAACTTGAGACAAAGATAAGTCAAGTAAGCCATCTATAAGGTCATGCTGTGCCGCGGTCTGAAGGACATTTGACACACCATCTGATGACCAACGCGCTCCAGGAATATTGAAGTCACCTAAAGTCACTAGTTGGTCTCTATCTGAAAGTCTATTGGAAACGGCCTGAATTGCCGAAAGGTGTTTCCAATAAATAGGTTTAATGTATTAATAAGTTTACTAAATCGGCTACAAAATGTCATATAAGTTTATTCCTTTTCATTAACTTTTAATAAAAAAAAATAATTTTTTAGCTTACGATTTTTTTTGTGCCAATTATATGACTATAGCTGTATATGATATAGTTGATCCGGCTCGTTCCGACATATATACGAGTGAGAGTATATAGAAGACTATCTACAAAGTTTCATTCAGATAGCTTTAAAACTGAAGGACTAGTTTGCATAGAAACGGACAGACGGACATGGCTAGATTGACTCGGCTGTTGATGCTGATCAATAATATATATACTTTTTAGGGTCGGAGATGACTCCTTCACTGCGTTGCAAACTTCTGACTGAAATTATAAAACCCTGCAAGGGTATAAAAACAACAACAAATTTTCCTCGCTGGCAGCATTCTTGATCGCGTCCGTTTCCCTTCGAGCCGATGTTTAGCGAAATTTTTTTTCCTCTTTTTCCGAACAATGCACACGAAAAATACGGCTCGATGCCAACTCCGCTGCTCACGCCCGGCGATTTTCGAAGTAAAACGGGGACTGTTTCTCTCTCCCTTCTCCTTATTCCCTCACAGAAACGCTGGAATGCTGGAACTTAATCATTGCGCCGGCACCTTTAATTTTTGGCGATTTCAACATATTGGGAGAAAGAGATTTCGCGGCACTTTACTCAGAGATATGGTCTACGCCTTGCTTGCTTGCTTGGGCCTATCTGCCTACGAAATAAAACGAAAATTTTAAAAGAAAATCAGAAAAATCTACATTTTTTCCGGAAAACTTCCTTGTTTTCAAGCCACGGGAACCTTGCTGGTCGCCGCCAATTGGTTTCACTTCACCCGCCGAAACTGGGCTTCAATCGCATGCAGAGTTTTTGACTGGATATTTAGCGACGAACCTGAAAAAAAAAAGTTTTCGTTGCACCACCGCCAGACATTTACGACGCTTACCCTGACATGGATTTAGTGCTGCTTGAGCTGGATTTTTTGTTCTGTACGGCCCCTTGCTTTATTCCCCTTATTTTTCTTAATTTGCCGTCACCTGGTGATGCCTCTACTTTGGCTTGCTGAACTGCACTCTGGGACTGCCAAATTAGGAAAGAAAAATGGTGCCGCATAGATCTGGTTGGGAAACTAATTCAAACCTAAGCCCCTGCCAAAACTGACAGATGCCTCTGTTGCCTCTTTCTCTTTGAAAGCTGCGCCCACCTTTCTTTTTTATCCCTTATTTTTGTACGAGGACACACATGGAGATGGCGGCACCGCCTTCTTGATTGTCATAAGTGCTACATGTTCCGACTTATGTATGCAAAGTTTTATTCAGATAGCTGAGGGACTAGTTTGCGTATAATCTAAAAAACGGACAGACGACACACGGACATGGCTAGATCGACTCGGCTGTTGATCCTGATCAAGAATATATGGGCAAATCCACAGAAAGGTCCACCGCGGCCAAGAAAATAAAACTTATTTAAAATGGTACAATTGATTCAATTTGAAAAGCTTTACCATATTCTAAGACAAATTTCGAAATATTCGAAAGCATATTCGCTAAAACGCGATTTTTCATTATTTTGATAAAAATATTATACAAATAGACCTGTTTTTTTTTTAGGAATACTTTAAAACGAAGCTTTATGCTTTGACTTCTGTTTTCTAATATCACTAAAAGAAAGCAAATAGTCAAAATAAAACGGATATATGTTCTTCTTATTTAGTGTAATAGTAAAAAACAACGTGCAAAGTGTGCTGATAAAAAATGTCCCGTGCGCGATGTCCCGTGCGAATTTACATCAAATTAAATTTAAAAAAAGTGCAAGTCATTTCGGAAAAAACTCATTACCATTTTTAAGAGGCATCTGTGTACAACAGTTTAAAATTAGTTTCATTAAAATATTGCCTCTTGATTCGCAGAAATTGTCATTTGAATAGGTCCCGTGCGAATCACTTGAGTTTTGCAAATAACTTAATAATGAAAAATTAACCAAAATCAATCTGTGCACCAATAAATGAACTAATTAAATGCTATATGTTAAGACTTTCATCCGGGAATCGTTTCCGTCTCAATGTTTTTTTACGTTGAATGCGTACGAATCTCCCGTGCGCGACTTTGGTATTGCCCATATATAGTTTATAGGGTCGAAAATAACTCCTTGACTGCGTTGCAAACTTCTGACTAAAATTCTAAATAACCCAAAAGAATGAAAATGCATAAAGGAAAAGCCAACGGATACTAACCTGCAAAACATTTCGAAACTATATGAATGGTACGGACTGTTATTTGCCTATTTTAATAGTTTATTATAGCTTGCGGTGCTATTGCTTTTAGGCTTTACATTGTAAATGCGTAGTTAAATGCGCCCAAGATGCTTAGAATGAACCTAGACACATACCAAGTACCATACCATATTATAAGTTCTTTTGCGTTTCTTTCGATTTATTATGTTTATTTAATACAATACAAGTTTTTTATTTTTTATTTTAAAGGCTATTAGAAAAAGATTAAAAAAGTATACAATTCTAAATTGGAAACAAAATTACATACATACAAACACAAAAAAAAAACAAAAAAAAAATAGTAATCATATAACATTAACTACAAAGAATTGAAGAAGCTAAGATGAGTTATGGTAGGATTCTGTGGAAAGACAAAAATCCAATATATTTATAAGGCACTAGCTTTTTATTTTCTTAAAATTGTAATTAATTAATTTCATTAATTTTTACATAAAGTAAAATAATGATTTAATCATTAGTTTTTACACAAAGTAAGAGAATGATTTATAATTAAGCAACAAATTAAGCGCATAACAATCAATCAACCAAAATCTTTGCCGTTAGACTAAGTTTATACTTTTTATAATCTATATATACGTTTGTACATTCTAAAGTCATGGAAATATATATTTACTTCTAGGGTAAACTGGTGGCTTCCTGGTTTGGCATTCTAGTACAGACATCCAAACTTTGTTTAGATAACGGTTATGTCAAATATATTTCACGTAGTTTTTTTTTCATCACTGTCAGCAGTGCTCCGGTTTTCACTTTCGCAAGTTTCTTCCACTCCGCTACGTTTTTTAAAAACGGGCAAGTTGGTCTTTGCTAAATTAAAAGTTAAAACATCAAAACATTAAAGCCATTTCAACGCTTTTTTTTTTCATTTTAAAACAACGAAGTCAGCTGTTTAAGTAGAAACAAGTAATTAAATAATATATATTTAAAATATAAATAAATATAACAAAACTATGAAAACAAGTTTGCGAAAAGTGGGGTACCTAAAAACAAAATCGTAACTTTTTGTCGAAAACGGAAAAGATAAATGAAAACCGGAGCACACCTGTGTTTATGTTAAAATTAAAAACAACACCACAAAAACTCGATCTATTAATGAGTTTTTAAGTGTTCCACGTAGTTCTCCGGAATGAGTCCTGTTTTACCATTTAATGTGCCTTGCAACCAACCGGGCTCATGAGAATATCGAACTGTATATGAGAAAAAACATATGTTATAAAATTGGTTTTGTCTTAAGGCCGATTTTGCAATGTTCTGTTACTTTTGTCAAGAAGCAAGTTTTACTGTTTTAGTTTTATAGACTCTTAATGTTATGTTTTTTTTTTTTTTTTATCTGAATGACAACTCTCACTAGAGACACTACTCTAGTTAAAAAATTGTTAGTCAGACAAACACAAACGTAGTATTTGGGCACAACCTTACTCTAAAAGAAATTACCATGCTCGAAAAAAGATAGCTTAACATTGAAAAATCGGAGCTAAATGGCTAAACTTACCATTTGTTATTATTTGATTTGGCTCAAACGAAAGCTCACCCTCACTTTCTCCCATGCAAGCGTATAGGGTACGAACGCGACTAGAAACAAATTAAAATTAGTTATTTTGCAATGATTAATCTATGGGAAATTGTCATATAGTTAGATGAACGATTTCCTTAAGACAATGGTGTGGTTTTTAGTTGATAATGGTTCGTAAGTATTAAACGGTATTTAATTTAAATAATCATTTAAGTAACATTGTAAGATAACAATAATCAAACTTAGCGGTCCCACCTTCTATCTTATGAGTTGCATTTAAAATACCAGCTTAAATGCACTACCAGACTTATAAAATCAATTAAATACTTACGCTGTGCCAGTTGACAAATCACGTTCAATTTGGTTTATGTCACGATTGCGATGCATTTTAGCTGGCGGATAGTCAGAGGTTTCGTTGATGGAGCCACTGCCGCTAAGACTGCCACCAATTAAAGTGTTATTACCTATCGCGGTAGGCGCCACTGTTGCCATAACGATATCATCGCCGCAAGTTGGCCCAAGATGTGTAGACAACGGTGCAGTTTGTGACGTGGCTGTCGCTACGTAGTTTTTCAAATTCCGTGTGCTAAAAGGCTCAGGCGCACATCCACTCCCGCTGTTAGTATTTACTACCACGGAGGTGAAGCCATTATTAGATGAAAGTGAGTCACAAACACTGTCATTGGAGCTTGACGTCGATGCAGGCACCATTGGGGAATAATGCTTTGTCGGTCCGTAAGAGTAGAGTCCGCGTTGGACTGGTGGGTGCTGCTGTGGACCACTTGATGTGGCAGCACCTCCCAATGCATTACTAACTAAACGATCTTTTTTTGTTGTAGTAACGGGCGGGGAAACATTCGTTAGACTCATTCGATTGCTTTGGGAAACACCAGCCGTGTTTGTATATATGTGAGTACTGGAGGCAGATTGAGACACTGGAGTGGCCGTAGCTAACAGGTACTCAGGGTGCCGCAAATTGCTCGTACTACTTGCACCACTACTGCCAATGTTAGGTTTCAAAAGCCCAAAAACAGTACCGGCCCCAGGATCACCACACGCGCTGGTAGCATAACGTCGCGAGCTTATCTCGCTCTGTGTTATCGCGTTTAAGTTTTTAATACTTCCAATTGTAGTTGACGACACTAGGCCATTTGAATTGTGGAGGGAGGGCGAGAGTGATGTGCATTCACCACCACGCAAAGTACTAACAGCTGCTGATCCACTCATGGTAGCACTAGTACTACCACTTGTCTGGCCTTGGGAAGAAGCGTAATTCGGGTTGGCTCCGTTTGAAATATTTTGTAGGCTAGATGACATTGTGGGTTCCGTATAGCTTGGTTTGGATTGAGTAACTGTGCGATAGGTTTTATTCTGCGATGAGAACATTGGATTTCGTTCTGTACTACTCCCCCCCACAGCACCTGTTGAAGCAGCCTTTCCTATTTGAGAGGCGCGAGGCATACGTGCCGGCGGACTGTTGGCACTGGGAGGGTACATTATGCACGGTGTTTTGCTGGCGTCTACAGATGTGATACCCCCACTTGGAAGATTTTTAAAGATCCTTTCATAGTTATCAATGAGTATGTTAATTACAATATTATTAAATTTAATATCCAATATGGCTGCAACTGTTTCTTCTTTCGGCCGTAACAAAGTTGGTCCAAAAACTACTCCAAGATTAAATACGGACATTTTATTTTTTTCGTATTTGCGTGAAACCCTGAAAATAATTATTACAAAAATTAGTATTTTCTTCAAAAGTTTTCTCAGGAGTCCAAACAACAACTTAACCTTCCGCCTAACTGCCTTATTAATCTATCCTATCCTATAAATAGACAATAAGGCTGCAAGCCCAAAGCACATGGCTAGTTAATTTTTTTTAATATACCAAAAATTATGGAAAACTTAAATGAAACAGAAGAAGGAAAAACCTACTAGATAGGAAACCAACAAGATAGGAAGCTTACTTCGGCATGAAGTTTGCATGTCCTTTCAGATTGCAATTGGATCATTAATAATATAATATGAGTTAGGTATACATATATATTTATCCATTTTATTTGTATAGTTTTCAAATTAAAGATTTGCATTTAAAGATTTGCATTAAGCCTAGTACTAACATAACGAAAATCTGCTGTCACAATTGTGAAAGCGTCAAAACTCCATATAAAAAAAGCTACGAAAAAAGGAAAGATGAAGAAAATTTTCCTTTGTCGTTTTTGCCGGTACTGACATAAGGAAAATGTTGGCTGCGAAAATGTTGCGAAGAAACAAAGTGTTGCATACAACACAGCTGTGATTGTGCTGTCAGAATAATTTTATTTACTTATTCTTACGAGCAATATTTAGGGAAATTCAACAAATTCAATTATGAAGGCAGGAAACGGTTAAATTAATAAAAGGCGGTAGTGAGAGGGTCCGGTTATTAAAATTTAATAACAAAAGACGTTTTAAATGCAGAAATAATTAGTTATTGGGCGGCATCGGCAATGGTGCCTTTGGTTATGTGCCTTGAGCTCATAGCGGCGAAAACATATGTATACACTATTAAAATATCCAATCCATAAACAAACCGTATAAAGTGAAACTAATATGGATTTTAACATTTTTATTACACTTTTTCAATATTGTATACCAAAAAAAGCTGTTTAATGTAACATGGCGTTTCATGCCTTTTCCTTAATTTTTGTTTGGCCAGCAAAATATATAACGATTTTGCTATCACAATTGTAACAGCAGATTTTCGTTGTGAGTACTAGGCTTTAAAACAGAAATTCTGAAATATTACAAAAAACGGCGAAGTTATAATTTGTTTCTAATAATTTTCAGATTGATCCTATGGGAGCTATGTATATGACTCTATCTTTCGATTTCAAAAAATTAAGACCGAAATTCTGAAATATTACAAAATGGTTATATCCCAGAGATAATGAATACATGTTGAACAAGAAAGGAAGCCAACTCCGGCACGCCGAAGTTGGTATACCCTTGCAGATTCCAATTGTATAAATTAAATAATAGGAGTTATGTTGAAAACTGACAGTTATAATTTTTTTTTCTAAAAATTTCCCGACCGTTCCTATTGCAGCTATATGATATAGTAGTCCGATTTTTATAAAATTAAATTCAAAAAACAAGAATAATATATAAAGCTAATAACCGAGAGTTGATCAAGATATGTAAAAAAAACAGTGAAGTTTTAATTTCTTTTCAACAAATTTACAAATCGTTTGTATGGCAGCTATATGATATAGTCGCCCGATCTGGCTCGTTCCGACATATATACGAGTGAGAGTATATAGAAGACTATCTGCATTTATTTCATTCAGATAGATTCAAAACTGAGGGATTGGTTTGCGGAGAAACGGACGGACAGACGGACATGGCTAGATCGACTCGGCTGTTGATGCTGATCAAGAATATATATACTTTATAGGGAGATGACTCCTTCACTGCGTTGCAAACTTCTGACTAAAATTATAAAACCCTGCAAGGGTTTGCAACGCAGTGAAGGAGACATTTCCGACCTTATAAAGTATATATAATCTTGATCAGCGTGATGCTGAGCCGAGTCGATCCAGCCATGTCCGTCTGTCCGATTATACGCAAACTACACAGTCTCTCAGTTTTGAAGCTATCTGAATGAAACTTTGCAGATAGGCTTTTATATGTTCTCACTATTATACCTTATGGAATAAGTATATGTTCACTGACATTTCTTTAAATAAAACTATTAAGAATGCAGAGAATGTTTTTGATTTAATTTTTTTTTTTTTTTAGTTTGAGATCAGATTAATAAAATAATAGCAATATTAAATCCATAAGCATTATTGTTAGCTAATAACTTAATTATGAACTTTGTCTCCATAGGAAATAAGTATATGTGCATTTGGAAAAAAAAAATTTAAAATACTTTTAGAAACGTGTGTAGATATTATTTATTTAATTTTTTAATAATTAATATGTTTCCCTTTATTCGTAATAAGTTGATTTATGCGTTAAGGCATTGAGGTAACCAAGTTTTGAAGCGTTGAATATTCAATTAGATCCCATTCCTGAATTAATGCCTTCTTAAGGTCATTCACGGTGTTAAACTGGCGGCCATTCCGATAAACTTTATTAGAAAGTATTCCCCAAATATCTTCCATTGGGTTAAGGTCCGGGCTGAGCGCTTTCCATTCCAATAATGGAACAATTCCATTGTTTTTCGTGCTGTTTGTATCGGTGCGTTGTCTTGCTGAAAAATCCACTTATCCTCGTAAAGTTGTCCTGCGAATTCGATGAATACTGTTTCTAATAACTCTACATATATGTCTGCATTTGTTTTAGTTGGTATAAAACATAACGGAGATTTCCCAGCATAGCCAAATCTAGCCCAAACCACTAATGAGCCCCTACCAAAATTTCGTTTATGGCAGAGCTGCCGTGGTTGCCTTTTATCGCGCCAATACTTTTGGCACGAGTCAGGGCCGTCCAAGTTAAATTTTTTTTCGTCGGAAATATAACTTTTGTGAACTCCGCTGACAAAAATTTGTACTTTTCAGCAAATCCTAGGCGAGCGGTCATGTGGCGTTTCAAAAGCCTCGGTACAGCGTCACGGGAAGCATATGTAACCATCTTGTTTTCGCTTAAAATTTGGTTAATACGTCTACGGGAAATATCAAGGTTTAGTTGACCTTTAATTTGAGAGCAAGAATTTGTCTCTTACAACAAGAATCAATTTCAGTGGGCCTGCCGGTCCGCTTAATTTTTCCATAGCTTTCCGGATTTTTAAGAAAGTTCGCAATGGTATTTCTATGTCGATTTAGTCTATCGGCAATATAAGTTATGGTCTTGCCGGATTCTTGATCATACCACGATCTTCTTCCGACAAATGTGTTTCACGAGGCATTCTACCGTAGAATTAATATTATTTCGCTAAATTTTTTCGCCTAGTAATTCAAAACCAATTTACTTACGTTTTGCTGATTAATGAACAAAGTTTGGTCACATTTCTTTGCTTACCAACACTCAAAAGCGCAAGAATCAGAATTTGGACATATACTTATTTCCTATGAAAATCTAGAGTTGCTTCACATTTTTTAAAGAAACTGTCCAAAGAATGAAATTAAAAAAAGACCATTGAAGGTCAAGCTGTTCATAATAGATCAGAGTACTGACATGCATACCTGAAAAAAATGTACGGTTAACTTTAAAGAAAATATAAGGATATTAAAAAATGCGCATATACTTATTTCCATAAGGTATAAGTCGGATCGGCCACTTATATCATATAATTGCCATAAAACGATCCGAAAATTTTCCAAAAAAATATTCATAACTTCACGACTTTTCAACATATCTTTGTCTACTCAGGGATATAAGCTTTTTATATTATTTACAAATTTCGAATTTTATTTCTTGAAAGTCGGACGACTATTTCATATAGCTGCCATAGAAACGGTCAGGAAATTTTTGGAAAACAAGTATAACTTTGTAAGATATTTTGTAAATTCTTATTATTTATTAAATAATGATGTTTCTAGAAGGTATTTAGCATTTTACTGGTCTTAAAAATCTGCTGTTTAGCTTTTAATTGATGCAAATGTACTGAGCTTAGTCATCTTCCTAATTAGTTGTCTGTATGTTGAAAGCTGGCAAATCAGATTTTTTCCCCTAAAAATTTACCGGTCGTTCCTATGGCACCTATATGATATAGTAGATCCGATAGATAGCTTAAAAACTAAGGGAATAGTTTGCGTAGAAACAGAAAAACGGACAGACGGACATGGCTAGAGATTGACTCGGGTGTTCATCTTGATCAAGAATCTATATACTTTATAGGGTCGGAAATGCCTTCTTCAGATGTCTGACTAAAATTATAATACCCTGCAAGAGTAAAAAAATTTGCTAATCGCAAAGACAAACAAATTGCCTAAATTGCAAAAAAAAAAAAAAAAAATAATAATAAATAATAATAATAAAATAAGAAAAATTATTAACTGTTATCTACGAGCTCTGATTAAAACTTTAAATAAGTATTGTTTTAATATACAATCAATGTCTTACATATATACACGTTTATACTCACTCTGTTAAGTGACAAATGACCATATCCAGCATTTCAAGGTTAGGTTTAGGTAATTTGTAGACTAGCTTATGTACTTCATTTACGCGTTGATTCAGAGTTTCCAGTTCTATGAATTTAGGTTTTATATCTATTAAGATGTAACTTTTTTGTAGTATTTAATGCTTACTAGCTGATTCAATGAAGTCACCATGATAATGATACGTCATTAATGGTTCGTTAAGATTCCGCAGATACATTTTGAGGGCGCTGGCAATAGTGTTACTTTCCATTAAATCGCGATACTTATCGTCAATGAAAACATCTTCGGTTTCTTTTCGATTTATACCCAAAGTTAATAACCTGCTAATTTTTGTTCCAACACCACTTTTTCGATAAATCCCTTCATCTTCCAGTCCACGGCTTTCTAATACTTGAATGCACCGCCGAACAAATATGAATCCAGGCTCATCCAATTGGTATGCTTCGGCGACTTTAATTTTTCCTGGAGCTAGATATGTCTATAAATAGAAAAAAATGTAAACATTTGTGTACCCTTGCTAAACGAATTGAAATATTAGTAGGAAGTTGGTAATGCAGTCACATACGTGACGACGATTAACTAAAGCTGACATTTACTACTTAAATACATATGGGCAAATCCCACGTGTCGCACGCTACATTCGCACGATTTAAGCTAATGAAAATCAATTTTTGGGGGGTTTTTTTTTAAGATTTACCGTAAACTTTTGTTATTTGTTTAGAGTGAATTGANAGTCTTTTCGGAGGGTATAAGGTTCAATTTCACTGGAGTCACTGTTTTGAAAATAATTGATAAAATTGTGACGTGTCGCACGCTACACAAAGTGGAAGTTAGTTTCAAAATTTTCATTTCAAACGCAATTTTTAGCGCAAAATGAACCCTATGAAAGATAATATCCTCAAGAAAGTTAATAATATTAGAAGACAAAAACCGACCGTTTGGTCTTAATAATGTTTACGGATTTTTAGAAAAGCCGTTAACCCATTGTGTCGCACGCTACGTGTCGCACGCTACACTTTGTTCCATCATACTTTGCGTGTTGTTTTTTAATATTTAAGTAAATTAGAAGATCATATATCCGTTTTATTTTGACTATTTGCATTCTTCTAGTGATATTAGAAAACAAAAGTCAAAGCATAAAGCATCGTTTTAGAAGATTTCTTAAAAAGAAAGCAGGTCTATTTTTATGATGTTTTTCATTAAAATAATGAAAAATCGCGTTTTCGCGAATATGCTTTCGAATATATCGAAATTTGTTTAAGAATATGGTAAAGCCTTTCGAACTGAATCAATTGGACCATTTCCCAATGTTACAATATTGAAAAAAAAAACATTTTAGAGAAGTTTAAGTTTTTTGGCCGCGGTGGACCTTTCTGGGGATTTGCCCATATATAATTACCAAATATTATATTACCGAACTAAACTTAACTAAACTAAAAATACCATTAATAACATAAAAACCCCACATCAATATGAATGGTATGCCACGGTATCTCAACTTTAGGTATGGGATGTAATTCTGCTTGTGTTTTGCCAGACGCTGATTTTGACAATTTACATGTCACGCAATTTTCTACGAACTTCTTGACATATTTCGTCATATTCTCATTTGCATTTGCTGCCTTTATTTAGCTTTTAAGCACCGCGGGGTCAATAGCGCTTTGTCAGGACACGCTTTGATGGAATTACAATCGCGATAAACTTTCGACAACTTAAATAATGGCGGAAATGTTTGATGGCATTAAGCACCACCAATGTGCTCATATGAGTGATACTTGGATTCCACTATCGTTGTGAATTTGCAGTAATACTAAACTACCCTGCGTTTGCCATCAACTTTGTGCAATAACATAGTGCCATAACCATTTGCGCTTGCATCCGTGTGCAATTCAATTGGAAATTTGGGATCAAAAATAATGAATACAGGATCACTAGTTAGCACTTTGATAATTTTTTGACGAATTTCCTTATTTGATCCCAAAGCCTGTGAACGGGTTTGTTTTTGTCTTGCAAACGAATTTCTAGTAAGCCGGTAGTTATGCGCCTGCTAGGGATCCCATTAATAAAGAACATGGAATATTTGGCCAATATGTCATTTAGCTTTAATTTGTTATCAATTATCGATAATACCGTTTGAGTTTTATAAATATCGAACCTGTTACTTTATAACACTACTCCAAAACCAAGTTGAAAAATATTCTGTCCAATTATCATGTCATTTTTGGGACCATTCTTATTTACTAATAATAATAATACAATAACGTTGCTTTTTATACCCTTGCAGTGTATTATAATTTCAGTCAGAAGTTTGCAACGCAGTGAAGGAGTCATCTCCGACCCTATAAAGTATATACACTGCCGCTCAACTGAATAGGTTTGACTTCTTTTTTAGACTTAGAACATAATATCTTCATAACGAGCACTCGGATTTAAACCAAATAAATTTTTTTAAGTAAAACGATCAATTCTTTATAAAATACAAAAGTTTTTTTTTTTTTTTTTTTTTTTTTTTGGTTTTTATATTTTTTTTTTTTTTTTTTTTTTTTCAAAGACATAGCTGAAAACCTACATTATTTTTGGCTCAAGTGAATAGGTTTGACCAACAAAACTATTAAAAAAAATTATTCACAGCAATATTTCATGGTACTTGGTAACTTAAATAATAAAAGACATTATTTCTGAATTATTTAATATTTGGTATGACCCCCCTATTCTTAATTATTTCAAACATTCGATTTGATAAGGAATCGTAATATTTTTCAATTTCACTCAGTGAAATAGTTGCCCAGGCTTTTTTAATCGCTTCAACCAGGGTCGCCGAGTCTTGAAATTGTCTTCCCCCTTCATTCACTCTCCTGGATAAAAGTCCCCAAATGTTCTCGATAATATTTATGTCTGGGGAGTATGGCGGCCACTCGAGCAAGTTCACATTCTGGTCCTTAATCCACAGTTTTGTAACCCGGGCTGTATGGATGGGGGCGTTGTCTTGTTGGTACGTCCATTGAATAGGTCCAAAAATTTCGGAAAACTGGGGAAAAGCCTTTTGGAGCACAGTCTTGTAGACATTTGCATTCATCTTTGATGAAACAAACTGCAGCTCGCAAGTTCCATAAAACGATATGGCTCCCCAAACCATTACGCCTCCTGTACAGGAGTGATGACGACTCAAAAAGCATTCCTCTTTTCGCATATCGTGAAAATAATAGTTGTAGCCATCCGGTTCGTCGAGATTGAACTTTTTTTCATCGGAGAAGACCACAGCCTTCCACTCCTTGTTCCATGTCATGTGATCTCGCGCAAATCGAAGTCGCGCTTC
>VNJS01003624.1:0-11844 GCA_008042575.1 Drosophila watanabei | reverse complement strand
TCATTAAGGAACTTGAAAACTTATCAAGCAACGCGTGTTTCGAATTAAAGCGCCCACTTTATCGAGTCATAAATTAACTCACGATAATTGAATTTAGCTGTGTAGGTTTTTGGGTTCTACGATGACTTATGCTCGTGTAGCATGCATATATATTTTTTTTTTCAACCAAAGTTGGTAACAATGAGTATCTGGTTGCGGTGGGCCATAGGCCATATAAAGCCTTATCACCGATTGTCTAGAAGAAATCGAAAGCGTTTCATATCGGCCAGTTTAATGGTTATAACACTATTAAGCATGTGTGGTCTAGCCTCCCACGAGTAGTTTGAGAAGTTATGGGGAATATAGAGTAAAGTTAACAAATTTTATATAATTATAATAACTAAAATTCTATATTTTAAGATATAAGATTTTGAATATTTTTGTGTTATTTTGTAAAGCCAAAAATCATATTTCAGGTAAGATGTATGTAGCTATTATTAGCAAACTTTAAAGTCTTGATAATATATTTATACTTTCTCCATTAGCTACCCTCGCAATAAGTACAAAGACAGAAAGAGAGATTTGTGCCATATAAAAGTACTGCTCGATGATTATTTACAAAAATTTCCACTATTTCTAGGGATATATAAAGTCTGCATAAATATTTATCAGCGCAGTCTCGATTTGCCTTTAAGACAGTCGGCTCCACATTTGAGGCGAATCTAAAAAAATGGGTGACAAGGATCAACTGGTAAGGATAACTAAACAACTTAAGTTCCATTCAATTACTGTGATATATATTTTTCACACAGATATCAGACGAACCCGTGGAAAAGGGTGTCCGATCCCTGCCCAGGAAAAGTGGCAATAAGCAAAAGGGATACTCTCATGTGCCTTGGTACTTTGCCGGTGGCATTGTCCTGTTCTGGGCATTGCTCTTCCTGGCTGTGGTGAAACCCCTGTTCTATCGCTTGCCTCAACCCCTGAGCGTTGAGGATGCCACCACCAAGGGTGTCTTCATTGCGGAACGTGCCCAAGCCAATCTGTACGACTTCGAGGCCATCGGCACCAAGGTGGTCGGCAGCGAAGGGAACGAGATCAAGACCGTTCAGTTCCTGCTAAAGGAATTGAATCTGATTAAGGACAACATGCAGGAGGATCTCTTCGACATGGAAATCGATCTGCAGCATGCCTACGGCGCCTATGTCAAGTGGAACCTGGTTAACATGTACCAGGGCATCCAGAACATTGTGGTCAAACTCACGCCGAAAGGCAGCACCAGCGAGAACTATATTCTGGTGAACAGTCACTTTGATTCCCAGCCCACCAGTCCCTCCACTGGCGATGATGGTCACATGGTCGTCTCCATACTGGAGGTGCTACGCGTACTCTCCTCGACCCGGCAGACCTTTGAGCACACCATCATCTTCCTGATCAATGGATCCGAGGAGAACTCACTGCAGGCCTCGCACGGCTTCATTGCCCACCACAAGTGGGCCAAGAACTGCAAGTAAGTTGAAGGAATTTTGGTTTATGTAGGAGTAAGGCTAATGAATCAGTGCCTTTCCAGGGTCGTCATCAATCTGGACGCAGCTGGCAGTGGTGGTCGCGAACTTATGTTCCAGACGGGACCCAACAATCCATGGCTTGTCAATGTGAATACTGCTTTGTTGTCCTTAAAATCGAAAAAGCTAACTGATGGATATCTTTCAGATTTACAAGAAGGGCGCCAAGCACTACTTCTCCACCACAATGGCCGAGGAAATCTTCCAAACTGGTCTTGTGCCCTCATACACGGATTTCAACATTTTCGTGGAGTATGGAAAACTCATTGGTAGGTCAACATATTTATCTAGTTAATCCTTTCTTATCCTCAAATACTGTTATCCTTGTAGGTCTGGATATCGGGCAGTGCATCAACGGCTTTGTTTACCACACCAAGTACGATCGCATCGATGTGATTCCCCGCGCTGCTCTCCAGAACACAGGAGACAACCTCCTTGGCCTGGTTCGCACCCTGTCCAATGCCACCGAGTTGCGGGATCCCAGCGTAGGTTACTCCAAGCTAAAGCTATAAAGGAACTATCTGAAAGTTTATTTCTTTGCTTGCAGGCTTATGCCGGCGGTAACACAGTCTACTTTGATGTCCTGGGACTCTACTTCGTCAGCTATTCGGCCGATATTGGTGTGAAGCTTAACTATGCCGTGGCTGGACTCACTCTTATCCTGGTCTACGTCTCTCTCCTGCGCATTGCGGCCAAATCGAACGTGTCCTCCGGGCAAGTCCTGGGCTGGTTCATCTTGGTTCTGGTACTGCAACTGGTGGCTTTCGTCCTTGGTCTGGCTCTGCCGGTGGCCGTGGCCTTCGGAATGGACAAGTACGGCTTGTCGCTCAGCTACTATGCCACACCATCGCTCATGGTGGGTCTCTTCGTGTGTCCCAGTCTCCTGGGACTGGTCTTGCCCAGCTACATTTATCTGAAGCTCCAGGATAATGTAAGAATTACCTGACTAAATAAGGTTCTTAAGCTAACAGTTACCCATTTAACAGGAGAAGGTGCCATTTGCCCAACAAGTTCAACTGGCTTTCCACGGACACGCCGTTGTCCTGGCTATCCTGGGCATTGCCCTGACTGCTTTTGGTCTGCGCACCACCTACCTCATCACTTGGACCCTGGTCTTCTACGTCATTCCCTTGGCCCTCAATCTGCTGACCACTCTGCACGATCGTGGCTTCTCCTGGACGGGCCTCCTGAAGATCATCCAGGTGGCTCCCTTCCTGTACAACAGCTATCTCATCTACTGCTTTATTGTCATCCTGACCCCAATGATGGGTCGCTTTGGCCTGTAAGTTAGGAGCTTTGATTATCTTAGGAGGTTTTTTAATAATGTATTCTTTGTATGTTTTCAGGGGCACTAATCCCGATTTGATCATTGCTTTCCTGTGTGCCCTGGGCACCATCTTATCCATGGGATTCCTGGTAAGTTCTTCTGAGTAAGTTCTAAAGTGTCCTTTAACTATATATATTTCCATATAGATTTTATTGGTCAACACTTCCCGTAAATCCGGCTTCGTCCTGTTGTGTCTGTTGGCCGTCACAGCTGCCACTGTGTACGTGGCCAGCTCCACCAACATAGGATTCCCCTACCGGCCCAAGACCAATGTCCAGAGAGTTCCCTACCTGGTAAGTCCCATATCTCAGATTAAACTTGTCAGTTTTTTAATATTCGGAAAATTACAGCAAGTGCGTCGCGTATTCTACGAGTATGATGGAACAGTTAGCAAGGATGAGTCCGGCTACCTGTTCAACTTCCAGGATCGTCGAGGATATGCTCCCCTCGTCAAGGCTGGCGTGAATCTGACTGGATTAAGGAACATGACCTCCGACTGTTCGAATTACATGATGTGCGGAATGCCGCTGTACGATCATCGCTGGGTGGAGGCCATGGAGGAGACCATGTGGCTGCCGCGAGAGACACCCGTGTGGACGCCAGCGGAACCCATTTTGGAGCTCCTAGGCAAGAACCTGCTGGACGATGGCAAGACCATGCGCTTTAAGTTCAACCTGACCTGCACGGATCACACCAGCATTTTCATTCAGCCCAACGAGGATGTGAAAATCAGTAATTGGTCGTTTATAAAGAACTACACGACCACCTACAAGCCTCCGTATCACATCTACTTCTCCTTCGGCATCGATAATTCCCCACTGATCTTTTATATTGATCTTCAGGTAAGATGATTGAAAAGTATAAAACTGATCCACAGCTTCATTATATGATGTTTCCCTTTAGAAATCCGATCGCGATTACGCTGTGCCCCTCTTCCAACTGGCCATCTCCGCCCAGTACATGCATGTGAAAGGCGACAAAGAAGCCATTGCTTTTGCCAAAACTTTCCCCGCATTTGCCGTGACAGTTCAATGGCCAGCTATTTATAAGAAATACGAATTCTAATTTGTTATTATATAACAAAAAACTGAATAAACTTAAAAATTAATCTGTGTTACTTCACTGTTAATTATTTTCATAGCATTCTTCACAGACTCTACTAATTTATAAGTGTGTAAATCAGTTATTTAATCCAAAATCCATTCTAAAATTATCTTCCTTATATATAGATATATTTTCGTGGGGTCAAACTTTTTTTTGGCAACATGAAAACCACACAAGAATATATCTGGGGATTTTCCAATGGTTTATCGTCATCCGATGCAGTCTAATTATAATGATGATTAATATGCTTCTTAACACTTGTCCATAATTTTCAAATAATCGGTTAATTGTTCTAAATTTGATAACAAAAAGCAAATTATCTTTGAAAAGCCGAAGTTTGTATTCCCTTAAATAGTACAGAATACTACTTTAAGATATAGTACTTTAATTTTTTTATAAATACAAAATGTGCTTAGAAAATATATAGTAAAACATCAAGCGAAAATTGAACTTTTATAGTCAAACTTTCAGTTATATTTTAATATTATTCTAAAAGGGTATAGAAAAATAGGAAACTCCTCTCTTCTGTTTATTTCCTGCTCATAAAGATTTCCTCTATCAATTATGTTAATATCGTGCTGATAAAAATGAGCTTCATCGGTGCACCTTGTGGTATATTATACTCCATAAATTTTATGGTTTAATAGCCACTTGAATCCCAATTATATGGGCTCAGGTCTAGCGCTATATCATCGATAACAATCGTTTAGTTGTGGTGGGTCTGGAATCATAAAGATCTCTTATCGCCGAAGAGGAGTGAAAAATCAAACTGCTTGAGACATAACGATTACTTTCAAGTGTAATAACCCTTTAATAACCCTAGAAGAGTGAGGAGATAGTTTGGCATTAATAATTAAAGCATTACAACCTTTAAAATATAAGTATGAAATCTTAATTTCATTTTTTTCATTTCTTTAAGAAAGATGGATGAAATAAGTAAGAAAGTAAGTAAGTAAGTATTTGGGTTATATATCAAGGAAGTTTATAGGTGAACTCTTAACTATTTAATCATTAAAAGGTACTGATTGTAAATCTTTTGACTCAATGTTTGAAATAAATAAACCAAGACAATACATTTATTTTAAAAACTTATTTTAAAAGCTGACAAAAATCCAGAGAGTATTTTTATTAGCTTGAAAATAGGTTACTCTGTAGCAACCCTCACCTAATCTAAATAACTAATCTAAATAACATAAACGATAACTTAAATTCATTTTTAAAAGGAAAATTCAAGTAGTTTCAAGATATAAAGGATAACCTCCCTCCCTTTCCATTTTATTGAGGTAATTCCTTTGAATAGAAAGTATAAGATGAAAAAATGGGTACCAAGAACTTTCTAGAGAAATTCAAAAACCCTTGAAAAATCCTAAAACTTTTTTTCAATTTTGTTGTCTGACGATTCTTTAGAATACAGAATATTATTTTAAGACCATGTAACTTTGGCACTGGTCAAAGATGCCTTCCAATGAATTTTACAAAAATTATTTACTGTACTTTTGGTTATATAAATTTAATTAGTCATGTTCTCTTAAATCGAAAGCCCTCTAGTCTCGCTTCATTATCGATTAAGATAGCCAACAGGTGAGTAGCAACATTGATATAGTATGTATAATAGGTTTAGCATGTTGCGGTGGGTCTAGAATCATAAAGATCTCCTATCGCCCATAAACGGCTATAAAATCAAGCAGGATTAGATTCAAGTGTAATAATTCACAACTTGCCGCGTGAGGGGTAATATTAGTTTCGCGAATGGTAAAGGTAGTTAAGTCCTAATTTTAAAGATTTTTTACTATCACTCCATGCCTAATTCATCGAATTAAGCAACAGATTTTTAAGATAAAAAATGAAATATTTTATAAATAACTTGTAAAAACATTTACTTTAATAGAGAAAAAAAGCACTTTAAAACGCCTTTCTGAGACCCTGCAATTTTTCAGCTGCAGTATTAAAAGTCCTGTACAATCTTTTAACAATCCTTGAAGCTTACGAAATCCTTATAACAACCAGAAATTCCCTTAATAACAGCATTAATTCATCTTAAGCCCCCCTCGCTTTTATTAACCATAAAATGGGTAATACAAAATAATCTAAATTGCAGAAGTGTGTACGATAATCAGGGGCTAATTGATTTTCAAAGGTTCTTTAGTTATGATCCGACGATTTTTGGAATATAAAAGCAGTAGCTGCTGGTTCCCACCATCAGTCCGGTTCTGGAGCAGAGTTCGTTCCCAGTTGCAGCGGCAGAACAGCAGAATGACTGACAAGGACCTCTTAGTAAGGATTACTTCTAACTTATTCCCGATATAATTTAAAACCTAACATTATTTTTGATTTAGTTATCCGCCGATTCTATCGAGTCGGCAACTGTGAAGAAGAATGCTGGCAGCAGGACGGCAATCCCCAGGACACCCTGGTACGTGGCCGGTGGCTTCGTCCTCGTTTGGGTATCCCTCTTCCTGGGCATTGTGGTGCCACTCTTCTATCGCCTGCCCTCGGCCAACACCCTGGACGATGTGGGCAAGGGCGTCTTCATTGCGGAACGCGCCCAGGCCAATCTCTATGACTTTGACAAAATCGGCGTGAAGTTGGTCGGCAGCGATGCGAATGAGAACCAAACGCACCAGTTCATCCTGCGGGAACTGAGGTTGATCCAACAGAATGTGCGCACTGAGTACTTTGAGATGGAAATCGACGTCCAAGTTGTTTCGGGATCGTATCCAAAGGGCGGAGCCCTCTACATCTACCAGGCAGTGCAGAACATAGCCGTCAGGATCAAGTCCAAGCGCAGCACCAGCGACACCTATCTCCTGGTTAACACCCACTATGACTCCAAGCCCACAAGTTTCTCCGCCGGCGATGCTGGCCACATGGTGGTGGCCTGTCTGGAGGTGATTCGAGTGATAACATCCGGCAGCGATTACCTGGAGCACCCCGTCGTCTTTCTGTTCAACGGAGCCGAGGAGAACTCACTGCAGGCTTCCCACGGATTCATTACCCAGCACCGATGGGCAGCATTCTGCAAGTAAGTTTGATGGATTCTCTTTTTTTTTAGTTTTTTATAATAATTTTAACTAAATCTGGTTTTAGGGTGGTAATAAATCTGGATGCTGCTGGCAGTGGAAGTAGGGAAATTCTGTTCCAAACAGGACCCGGTGCCTCCTGGCTGGTGAAAGTAGGTATTTAGATTAATTTATTAATAAAGAAAAGTTCCTTATTCTCTTTAAACATTTCAGTACTATAAAGAGCATGCCAAGCACCCGTTTGCCACTACCATGGCGGAGGAGATCTTCCAAACTGGCATTGTGCCATCTGACACGGATTTCCGCATTTTCGTGGGCTATGGAAAACTAGTGGGTAAGTAAATGGTTACCTTGTAGCATTTTTTTCCAGAATTTAACTTATATTCTTGTATGATCACAGGCCTCGATCTAGGGCAATGCGTTAATGGCTTTGTCTACCACACCAAGCACGATCGCTATGACATTATTCCCCGGGATTCAATTCAGAACACAGGAGACAACGTCTTGGGTCTAGTTCTGGGTCTGGCCAATGCCCCTGAATTGTCGGAAACAGTCGTAAGTAATAGCCCCAAGGAGTCTCCTGACTTCATTTTAATATTTCCGCCTTCTTAGACTGCTGACAAAGCCGTGTTCTTTGATGTACTGGGACTGTTCTTTGTCAACTACTCGGCGGAGTTTGGCACAACCTTGAACAATGCTGTGGCTGCCGTTGCCATTGTCCTGGTCTACATATCCCTTTTGCGCATAGCAAACACTGCTGAAGTGTCCTCCGATCAGGTGCTGAGTTGGTTCGTCCTAAACCTTACGGTTCAAGTGGTGGCCTTTGTCCTGGGCCTGGGTCTGCCCATAGGAGTGGCTTACATGTTCGACAAGTATGGACTTACCATGACCTACTTCAGCACTCCGGCGCTATCGCTTGGCCTGTACGTTTGCCCCAGTCTCTTGGGTCTGGCTTTGCCCAGCTACATCTACCTCAAGAGGCAGCAGAATGTGAGTTCTGGAAGAAGTTAAGAGGCTTAGAGAGTTAACATTACATTACTTAAACCACAGGATATGCTCACGTACGCCCAGCAACTGCAAATGGTTCTCCACGGACACGCCGTTGTCCTGTCAGTCCTCTGCATTGCTCTGAACAACTACGGCCTGCGAACCACCTACATTTTCACGTGGACCCTCATCTTCTACATCATCCCCTTGGCCCTCAATCTGCTGACCACTCTGCATGATCGCGGCTACACCTGGACTGGGGTCCTGAAGATCATCCAGGTGGCTCCCTTCCTGTACAACAGCTACCTGTTCTACACCTTCATTGTGATTCTCACCCCGATGATGGGTCGCTTTGGACAGTAAGTTTGCGTGGGATTTTGATCTGAGTAGATTTTAATGTGTATTTTCGATTCTAGGAATACCAACCCAGACTTAATTATTGCTGCTATGGCTGCTTTGGGAACCATACTCTCCATGGGCTTCTTGGTAAGTTTACTATCCTACTATTATCTTTAATTTTACTTAAATAATATTGATTACTTGCAGATCCAACTCATTCACATGTCTCGTCGTTCCGGACTCATTCTGCTGGCCTTCCTGGCCGTGAGTGCCGCCACCATCTACATCGCCAGCTCCACTCAGATTGGTTACCCATATCGTGCCAAGACGAACGTGGAGAGAGTTTACTACTTGGTAAGGAATAACCTAAAGTTCTAAACTCAGTTCCTTAAACTTACCTCTCCTACTGGCAGCACGTGCGCCGCATCTTCTACGAATACGATGGTACTGTGAGCAAGGATGAGTCTGGCTACCTGTTCAACCTGCAGGATCGTCGCGGTAGTGCTCCCCTGGTGGAGGCTGGCGTTGATCTGACCGGCTTGGCCAGCGTTGCGCCCGACTGTGCGAAATATATGTTGTGCGGAATGCCTATTCCTGATTCCCGCTATTTTAACGCCCGCCTGAACTTGACTTGGCTGCCACGAACGGAGCCTGTGGAGACGATTCCGGAGAAGCCAATGGAAATACTGAGCAGGAAAGTGCTGGACGATGGCAAAACCCTGCAGTTGGTCATCAAAATATACTTCACGGATCACTCCAATCTATATTTTGAGCCCTACCCGGATGTGACCATCAGCAAGTGGTCGCTACTGTCGAGCTACCTGTCCACAGCTCCCCCGTATTACGTCATCTTTAGCTACGGTGTAGACGGTTCGCCAATGGAGTTGACCATTGAGCTTCAGGTAAGTGAGATTCACCTTTTCTTGGATCTTTTAGTTTAATGGGTTTTCTTCTATATCTTTCCAGAAATCTAATGGCGACTTCAACGTTCCGGTCCTTACGTTTGCCGTCGCAAGGCATTTTATGCAAAGTAAGGGCGATGCCATTGCTCAGGCATTTGGCAAAACGTTCCCGGACACGGCGGATTTAGTAGAGTGGCCAGCGGATCACCATCAGTACATCTTGTAGGTTGACTTTGCATCGATATTGCAAAAGGGGAAGCACAGAAAGCTTGTATATACTATTTAAATAAAAATTTGCACAACATACATAAAGGAGGTGTTTTTAATAAGCAGATAAATAAGTTTAACTAAGCTTAATCGATGATTTAAAATTCTTTAGATTCTCATGGAAAATAAATGTTTCTAATTAATGTTGCACAACACCCAGAAATAGGAAATGTTGCCAGAGGCATGCTGAGCAACATTTATAAGTGTTGCCAAAATAATCGATTGACGCGAGTTTTGAAAGCCTTTTTCGAGGAAACTTTTAAAATAGTTTCTTTTCCATAGCTAGAAGTACTGGAAAACACTCTATAAAAGTGAATTAATAGAAAAATAACAGTATTAATATTAAACTTTCATCGTTTTAAAATTCCCCCGTATTTGCCTTATAAATGGTTCATTTGATTCCCCGAACTAGTTCCAGAATGGCACTAACAGCTGTTTTGCTGTTTATTTTGTTCTTTGCTTTCCTGTGATTAAACCGCGCTTTGGGACTTACCATGTCCGATTCATCACTCAAACCACCCGCCAGCAACAAACCGCTTAGACCTCCCCAAGTGGTGGCTCTCAGCGGATCTCCTGGCAGCCTCCAGCTGCCCGTCACAGCACCGCAGAAACTGAACAGCAGCAGTTCCAATGGCACCACCTCCTCAGCCTCCGGCTCTGCCACCGGCAATCCGCGCAACAAGTGCGCCCTGAAGCCGGGCTACTCCCTGATGAGCTGGATACGGCTGTGCAACTCAGGAGCGGATCTATCAGGGACCGGTGGACGCACGGTGCCAGTCTCCCGGAACGAGTTGGCGCTCCACAATAAGGTCGATGATGCCTGGATGGCCATTCGCGGACGTGTTTTCAATGTCACCCGGTACATGGACTTCCATCCGGGCGGCGTGGATGAACTAATGCGGGGCGTCGGTCGTGATGCCACCCAGTTATTTGACGAAGTGCACGCTTGGGTGAACTATCCCCAGTTGCTGGGCAAATGCTACATAGGACCTCTTAAGGAGAATGCTCCCAAGCCCTCAAAAGATCCCATTAGCTCAGAGTTAACTACGGCAATTCCGAAGCCAACGGAGATTTTGCCTCGCTTCGATTGGATTCAGCAGAGGAGTGAGTTAACTCTGGTGTTCTACACACGCAGCTTTGCCAATCCTGGTGTGGTGGTCCGTAAACAGAACCCACAACAGCTGGAAGTTCGGATCTTAATAGGTCAGCAATGGCACACCTTTGATTTCCAGCTAACGGAGAAGGTAGAGTGGCCACCGAAGGCTGCAAAAATCGGTGCGGAAACGGGAAAGACTGAACTCGTTTTGGACAAAGAAGAGCCGGCACCTTGGCCGACCTATGGAACACACACCACCCGAAAGTTGGACTCTTCCAGCATACCCGAAGAGCGTTATGACTACGAAGTAATCCATCGTAAGGAGTTCAACCATGATTCCTTCGAACTCTGCATGCAAAGCGCTGAGCGGAATCTAGTGATGCTCTTACCAGTGGGTTACCACGTCAACATTGAAGTTCCACTGAACGGAGAGCTTATCCAGCGAAGCTACACACCTGTGAACCACACATATCTAACTTTGGATACGAATTTGGATAGAATAAGCTTCTTGATTAAGAGATACACCAATGGACCCGTCTCTAGTCACTTGTATCAGCTCCATGTTGGATCCCGTGTTCAGCTAAGTCCACCCCGTGGTGGTTTCCTGCTTTCAGAGCTTACTGCACACCGAAACATTCTACTGCTGGCAGCAGGAAGCGGGATAACACCGATTTTAAGTATGATTCAGCCGATCTTGAAGAGGAATATAAATCGCATGTAAGTTGGCTGTGAAAAAGTAGTAAATATAAATAAATTATTAATGATTACTTTGTTTATTATCCTCAGAGAAAGCCTCCGCCTGTTTTATTTCAACAAGACCCCGGCCGACATCTGGTTAAAGGATAAACTTGAGGAAATTCACTCACAGGACGAACGATTCAGCTGCACCCACGTGCTCTCCCAGGCGGAGGAGAAGCCTGAGCGAATATCACTGGAGTTGCTGACTTCCCTGTTTCGGGAGAAGCAGCCGGACAGGTGTACTTATGTGGCAATTTGCGGACCAAGTGGCTTCAACACGGCTGCCGTCGATATTTTGACCCAGCTTGGCGTTAAGCCCGACCAAATGCACGTCTTTCGCGGCTAAATGGGAGCAGAAACGATTCAGTTGCGCAATCTTTTCATCAGTTTTATTTTTTTTCTACTGTATAGCAAATGGTTTCGACTTTTGTTTTTTTTTTTTTATTGTTTTTACATGTGTTTTCGTTTTTTAATAATTTAATAAGTTTAACAAATACTAGAAAATTGTTGGATTTGTTTT
>VNJS01003623.1:0-15461 GCA_008042575.1 Drosophila watanabei | reverse complement strand
TTCCTTCCAAATACTCCAAGCAATCTTCAATAAGGGGCAAAGGAAAATTATCTTTGACAATACGCTTATTTAAACCACGGTAGTCAACGCACATTCGAATTTAACCAGACTTTTTCTTCACAAGGACCAAAGGTGACGCATAAGGTAAGGCACTAGGACGTATAACGTTTTTCTTAAGCAGATCATCGACGATTTCCGCAACTTTCTCTCTCTCAAAGTAAGACAGACGTCTCGGAGAACAGTAAAACGGAGTGGTATCCGTTAATCTAATGGATATCCGATATCTAGGTGTTGTGTTGTAATCATATTGCTTACTAACATAATGAGATTGAATAACTTTTCGCACATCTTTGCCGATTCCAACCCAAACTCAGTTCCTATTTCAAAAGAATCATCTAACACTGGTTCGATAGCATTCAAAAATCCCTGCATATCGCTGTCAACATTCAAACTTTCTCCAAAACTTTCATTATCTAAACCTGAATTGTGATTATGACTTAAATTAGAAAGGTATTTGAGTATTTTCGCTTAAATTATGCTTTGGTTTTATCTTCGCGGTGAAAAGGGAAGGGTTTTAGCAGCATTACTATCTATTCTACGAGTTAATTGAACCTTTATTATTTAAAGTGAGTCTCGCCCTAACAGTACAAGGTATGGTAATATCCTATCGTCGATTATATTTAAGAGAAGGGAGTATGTTTTCGTGTAAAACTTAACAGAGGCCCCCAAAACGTACCAAATTGATAGTCGCGGTCCTCCTAAACCGGAGTACCTCGATTTTCTTAAACTCAAAACAATATTTTTTGGAATTAATGACTTACGAATAAAACTATCCGGGCTGCCAGTATCGAATAAACTTACAACAGAAATATATTTTCCCTTTTCACCTCGCAATCCTCAAATTTTGATTTTTTCAAACGCTGTCAAGTCCTCGGATCCAGATTCCTCTTCAGCTTCCATCGGTGCCGTCCTTGTTGAAGCCTCTCTCTTAGGGCATTGCTGGTACTTGTGGTCCAGCCCAAAGCACTTGAAGCAGGCCCCATCCGGCCTCTTGGGTCGTCCGCAATCTCTAGCCATGTGCCCCATTTTCCTGCAATTATAGCAGCGAATGGCTTCAGGAACCGGCGTACGTGTCTGGGGCCTCCCCTAGTATAGTCTTCTCCTCCGGCTTTGAAGTCTGCTGCGCCGGCATTTTCTTCAGTTTGCCGTACATCATAGTTTTCTGGCTGATAAAATAAAACGTTTTTTATCCGGCACGGCGTATATATCCATGATGTTTGAAAAATCGTCAATCCAACGCAATACAGGATGTCCCCAGAAAACGGTTGAGTTAGGGCGTCCAGATCACGGATATCGATAATGGTTTCTTGAAATGACTTATTTTGACTTAACACTTTTTCCAACTCTGCCACACGTTTACGCGCAGCGTACAACTTTTCAATTTGCTGTAGGTGTTGTAGCTCCGCCTCTAAGTTCGCCGACACTCGTTCACGATTCTGCATGTCCACCGCCGCCACATCGATGCTTCCCAGAATTTCATCATTCGCCGAAATTCGTTCACGACTCTGCATGTTTACCGCTGCCAGTAGATCGCCATTTGCAGACGCACTATTGCCGACGAATTTCATCATTAGTCGAAACTCGTTCACGACTCTGTTCACCGCCGCTATTTGCCGACGCACTATCGCGGTCTCCTTCTTGCTCACGTTCACATGCGTCTTCAACACAAGCGTCGCCACCAGCTCTCGAAAATTCTTCGGCTCCACGCGGAGTTTTCTCCAAGTTTAACTCTTCTTAGTTCAGCTTCTCCACTTCCAACTGCTCAAGGTTAGATTCCTCCAGGTTCTCCTTCGCCAGTTCAGATAATTTCTGCGTGTCCATTATAATTTTTGTCGCAGTGCGCAGTTGATAGATAGTGGCGTCTTCTTGGAAAAACACGTTCTCCCACTCCAGAAAAGCTGTCAGCTCAAATCTCGTCTTCTTTATTATGTCGCTATATTTCATAACCGAGGTGTTCTATTTTATACGGGCCTTTACCCCACACCTGATCAGTAAAACTGCTTATTTTCTTATTTTCTCGTCCTCTCTTACTCGTGCTCGTTTATTAGTGAACGTACTCTTCTCGATCGTATCTGGGCGAATACAATATATCGTGTGCTTCTATTCTTATCGATATTTACATGTGATAGTTCTTAGTGTTACCTTATCTAGTTTATACTATATTTAAACTATTTACAATTTATTAACTTCTTCGAAAGAGGGCAAAACGGTAGGAAGGGGTAAAGCGGGATCAGGAATCTCTGTTGCCGACGATTAGTCCCAGCCGATCGAATAAGTCCACTAGCAGCAGGCAGTTGTCCAGGTGGTGTGCGTGACTCGGAATCTCCCAGCGGTCAGCGGTCAAGCCCGTGCCCGGAAATATCCAGGACCCTGAGCACTGCACCCGAGGCCCAGATAATCGTTGACAAATGTGTGGTTAACATTAAAATATTATTTATTATGAATTATACTAGCTAGCATGGTCAGCAGAGGTCCCTACCGAATCCCTACGCCACACTTCAGTTTCAAAGTGTTCCTTGGCCAGCTCACCCTTGGTCTTGCTCCCGTCCGGCTTTATCAGTGCTGGTGGCTACTCCTCGATAATACTGCTCCCTCATCGATAGTGGTGATGATAGCGACTTGAACTTTTGATGCCTTCAAGCCGGTTTTAAAACGTCTGTGTTCGAAGGTATTCGCCGTTGCTTGGCCGTGGCCCAATTCTGCCGGCGTTTGCCTCTGCTTTGCTCTCATTGCCCCTGTTCGACTGCTGGTTTCTCCTCTGCTCAGCCCTGATTATATATACCTTAGGGCTAGTGGGTATAAATATATTACTTCGTCACAGTGGAAAGATAAGTCAAGAAGTAAAAAGTATTAGCGAAATACTTATGTTGAGAAAAGAGGCGGGAGTTTTCCCCTCCCCTTGCAGCCGGGCGAAATGAAAGTGCTGATATTATTACACCCGGGAAGTCTCTCACTGCACCCATGTAACTTTTTGAGGCTGGATTTTAGCTCGTACTAAAAGGTTATTTAAAGTTTAGTAAACTTAAAAAAAAAAAAAAATATAAAATTTTTGTTTAAAAAAAAATTTTCAGCATAATTGCTTTTTTTTTTTTTTTTTTTGTGACTGATAATTCTAATTGCGATCTCTAGATTTCTGCTATTGCTATCAATTATCTGCATTAATTTTGCATTGTGGTTTTTGGATCTCTTGAACCTATGAGTTGCAATGTTTGTCAGAATGTTATAATTCGACGTTTCGGGTCTGTCGAATTGCTTCGGAATCAATTGTGAGCAGTCAATAGACAAGTCGAATGGGCAGTTTCCTACAGAATGACATATGGCTTGACCGCTCCATCGGACAAACTCAGGAGAGTAGTAGAAGACAGCCGCTAAAACCCAGGAACTGATTTAGAGTGCAGATAGCAGCGTCCACCATAGAGTGTGGGGGAGCTCCGACATAAACGACAGAGGTGAGTCAATCTTAGACTTCATACTTTCTACTAACTTATGTATAGCAAACGTGGGGGAGGAGCATACTTTCGATGGTCCCACCTCCCCATACGTGCTAGATCTGGCATTCGTGAGGGGACAGTGTACTATGGTAGCAGTTGGGAGACTCCTTGAGAGACCATCAGATCATAAGTACATTCAGTTCAAATACGAATTCGTACACTCTGCAAAACTAGTAGTCTTTAGGAACCCCCGAAACACTTACTGGGGAAAGTTCAAGAAGACCATCACGACAAAGCTCCCGACTTATCCGGGATCGGTAAAATCCGCGGAAAACATAGAAAACTCCCTAGAGCCCCTCTCCAAAGAATTACTAGACTCGTACCCCGCATTATACTTGATATCGGAAACCAGGAAAAGGACCAAGCCACCCTGGTGGAATAGGGACCATTCACACCGACAAACTGAAAGAACTTTTCAAAATCGTCAGGCTGGGGAAAGATGATATTATCAACGAGGAAAACAGGGTCCTACTCAGGGACTACGAGAAGGAAATACGCAAGGCTTGGAGAAACTTCTGCCCCCATATAGAGACAGCTCCAGAAACGGCATGACTCCGTGAGCTGCTATCTAAGCAGCCAACCATACAGAGTCAGCTCAAACGCGACGATGGACAGTGGACTGAGGGCAGCAAGGAGGCCCTATCAGCACTCATGCAAGCACACTTCCCAGGATACACTGAGGTTTCCAATGGCAATAAGCACCAGGCCCTGTCTACTGGAGAAGAGCACCTCCCAAAAGATCTTATATCCTCTGGAAGAATCCGCTGATCCATAGACTTCTTTACGGGGGCTAAAGAGTCGGGACGAGATTGAATACTCCCAGCCATACTAAAGGTGGTCAAGGAAGTGATCATCCCATGGTTCTACGACAAAGTTAAGTCACTTTTAGACTTTGCACTTTCTATTAACTTATAGGCCACCATAGCGCAACGACTTTACAACATCAAGTAAAGTAACGTCCATTCGATTTTTTTTTCACACAATTTTCTTGTGAAGGCTCCGGGCTCTCATGAATTTTGTTCAGAAGCTAGTAAGACAGCCCTCTAGAGCCAGCCGCTCGCTAGTACGTGTGCACATGTATTCTCATGCATCGTAAGTGCATAAAAGTGTTTGTTTTCTGAGGCAAAAAATACCCTTCACTATATAAGTTCTCAGTGCATTTTGGAAAACACTTGGTGCCACTCATATTAAACAAGAAAGTTTGTATACCCTTGCAGATTTCAATTGCATTAGTTATAATCTAACACTATCTAATTTAAAATGAATTACTTTCATATTTATATTAATTTTACAGTCTTAAATTATTTGTTACATTTTTACATGTTAAGTAAAATGTAATTTACCTCCACATTTACCGATCGTTTGTATAGCAGCTATGATCCGATTTTAATGAATTTTAAAACAAAATTCTGAAATAATATAGAATGCTTGTATCTCAAAGTAGAAGTTATGTTGAAAACTGACAAAGTTATAATTTTATTTCTAAAAACTTCCCGACCGTTTCTATGGCAGCTATATGATAATCCGATTTTTATAAAAATACATCAAAAAATCTAACATAATATATAAAGCTCATAAATGATATGATATAGTTGTCCGATCCGGCCCGTTCCGACTTATGTATGAGTAAGAGTAGATAGAAGACTATCTGCAAAGTTTTATTTAGATAGCTTCAAAACTGAAAGACTAGTAAATTACAGCTGGCCGCTGCGTTTGCTTCGCCAGAGTTTGGTTTGGCTACTGATTGCATAAAATCAAAGGTACATGAATTCTTGGCCGTAAAGTTTTTAATAAAATATTGATGCGTTAATATTTTACCAAGATGTTTTTGCAACTGTTAGCAGTAAACGAATTAAATAAACGATAGTTTTTAAGCATTCAATGTAACTACAAATGTTGAGATGCAATGCTAGTATTTATGACTTACCAGATCGACAGTGAGTTAATGTAACCGCAATTGTAAAAAACAGAAAGCTAAAACTATTCATGTTTATCGTCGAACAAATTGGTCCATACCAAGGAATCCGCTAATTCTAAAAAGTGTTAATTAAATAAATTGGTAAACGTTTTTATTGCTTACAATGTTTAAATTTAAGTTGCGTATGCCGATTAGCTGTTCTGGTGGCAGTGGTGCGAAATTTCTCACAGATAGTGTTGCAAAATTCAACTCAGAAAAGAGTTTCCGAGGTCAAGGAAATTTTCACATCACGCACAGTTTGTACAAAAATTTAAGCTGTGTTCTTACCAAAAATAATTTTTTTTAACGTGCATAATAGTTTTTAGAATAATAGAACAAATAATCTGACAATTGTTCAAAATGAATAAGAGGAATTTTACATCTGTTTTTTGGTTCGCTGACAACCCTTATAATGTCCCTCTCAGTTTTCCGCTCGGAAACTAGAACAGGGGCGGCGGATTTGCAATGTTGCGGTTAAAATCAAACATATTCTGAAGGTCCACCACAAAAGAAATATTTGTAAATCAACTATGCTACCTCTAGCAAATTCAATTATGCAGTAATGTTCCTAAAACATCAGAGAATGAAATAGAAGTTACATTTGATATTTTCATAATTGCATTGTATTTTAAAATAATTAATTTCTGATCTTGCGGATCTGAATCTGCCGGTCCAATAACAGTCAGAAAGTTTAAAAAAAAACGGTTTCGTGTGGAAGATAACAGAGACCTAACAGAGGAAAATACGAATCAGTGGGGATTTTTTGCAAGTGAAAAATATAACATGTCTGGGAAATCCGAATGCGAGTAAATATTTTTTATATATGGGCATTTTTCTGGTGTCGAATGCGACATTTGTACGCATTCAAACTGAAAGAACATGTTCCAAGACTTTATTTTAATTTAACAAAATTTAAAACTTATTGCTCTAGCTAAGCTCTATAATTGGCGCTAAGATTGATTTTGGACAATTGTTCGTTTTAGAGATAATTACCAAAATGTAAGGAACTCGCACGCGACAAAAACTGAATTCACTGTCACTTTCAGTAAAACCTGAAGAATGATTTTAGTGGAACTAAATTTAATTTATTATGCATAATGTTGTCTTAGTTATATACTTAAATTGACCTTAAAATATTAAGTAGTTTTTTTATTCAATTTTAATGGTGTCGCACGCGACATGTCGAACCCGACACTTTTTATCATCATACATTGCATGTTGTTTTTAAATATTTAAGTAAATTAGAAGATCATTTATCCGTTTTATTTCGACTTTTTGTATTCTTCTTATGATCAAAACAAAACACTCTTTTTCTGAAGTTTTTCATGAAAATATTGAAAAAACGCATTTACGCGAAAATGCTTTCGAATATATCGGAATCTTTTTAAGAGTTAAAGGCTTTCAAATTTAGTCTATTGGAACCTTTCCCAAAGTCACTAGGTTGACAAAAATCATTAAAGAGAACTTTTAATTCTTTGGCTACAGCTGTTGTTTCCAGAGATTGGCCCATATATTGTATAATTTACGTATTATATTAATAAAACGTACAACAAAGGCATTCAAGCATTAGAAAATGTAAACAAGCTAAAATTAGAACAAACAAATTGCAATACATGTTTGTGATCAGTTGCATGCATCCAAAAAGATGCTTAGCAGCATATGGGTCTATTCTGATTTTCCGTGTGGTGCAATCCATGTAACAGAAGACGTATTTCAAGCTTTTGGAGAGGAGCTAACGGCAAGCACTGCTCTGCATATCAGGGGCGCTGAGATCAACTTGAAAGGCAGCACAACATCTGGTCACATCAGGATATATGTCTCTAAAAGGATTTTTATTCGGGTACAGTTCAATTCATCGAGACTTAATCAATATATTTGACTACATGATATCCAGAACTTGGCCGGATGTTAGAACATTCATGGGACCCGAAATCTGGAAAACAGGTCAGGACCATGCTCAACACCTCAATATTTACACCGACAGCTCCAAGATTAAAGGAGAAGTAGGAGCGGCCACTGTACAGACCTTAAAATGAGGCTGTCGTAATAGCTACCAAGCCAATGCAGCATATTCCAGGCGGAAGTATTCGCAATCGGGAAAGCGACAGAACTTGCACGGAGCATAAACCGTCAACATGAGGCGGTCAATTTGTTTGTAGACTGTCAAGCGGCGATAAAATACTTGCCATCGTCATCGGTTAGTTCCAAAAATTTAATGGCTAGCTTCCTCCCTGCCTGCCTCAGTATCTTTAACACTGCAAAAAAGTACCTACTGTCAAAACTGTAAATCGAACATAAAAGAACTGGACTTTGTTTTCAGTTGCTTAGTAAATATATGCATGGTATATGGAAAACCAAAAATTGGTCATATTATGCAACACGAATTTGGCAAAGGAAAACCTGTGGACGATGCAACGAAAGATATTCGCAAAGTTTCTTTCAAAATAGTTTGAGAAATCTTGTTATGGAGATTTTAGCTTTGAAGACCGAACTCGCATTAACAAGGAAACAAACTGTAATTTGGTTGAGCGTTGGGAGTCGATTGCGAAATGAGATGGCGAATACATAATTGATTAGTAAGAGCGGTTTCTTTAAAAAAAAAATGGAATTTTTTTATACTCTTCAGATCAGGAACAATCTTATTCCTTATTTAAAATAAATATACTCATGGGGTGCAAGGGTATTAAAGCTTAGTGCCAATCAAAGTATTGATTTATGAACAACATATTCAGAGACTTTAAAAGCTATAGCAACATCTGAGGAACGCAGATCAATGGGTATTGTTCAACATGTCCCTAGCTAAATTTTCTTTATCAAGGTGTTGTGCAGTAGTAGTATAAATCCAGAATTTTTTATGGAAATTTTATGCTACTCCATAACTCAATAAGTTATGTACCAATTATCCCGAAATGTTGGATTCACGTTTCTTATTTCTTGGGCTTCTACATATTAAAAATTTGTATAAGTATATATTTTTTTTAAACAAAAACTTTGGAAAACATTATTTAATTACTTATTACTTTAGAACCCTATATGCAATATTAATGAATATTGCCTCCTAAATTCACTGAAGCTCAATATATTAAAATTGAACCTACCTTGTCTGAAAGGGACGCGATTAATAAATACGAATTTAAAAAATGTGCAAATATTTTTATTCTGAGGCATACTTACTCAATAAAGATTCATCGTAAAAAATATCCTCGTTCCTCGACGGTTTTTCATATCTTGTTTTTTCCTCCGTGGAAACAGAATTTTTTATATAATCATTGCCATTATACAAGAATAAGTTCTCAACATCTGTCATATTCATTGAATAAAATTGGTAAACGCCGAACATTTCGAAAAATTCGCGTACCGGCGTCATGCTGTAACATCCCGACAACTCAATTTTTGGATAATATGTTATAAAGGTCAGGCACATTTCTTGTTTCGCTGAATATCCCCCAAACGTGGGTCGTTTTCTTTGTTTGGTTTCATAAGCACAGTCTGTTATAAGATAATCTCCCGGTAATACGACTGTTTCATTAACAAGCTGAAAAACATTTTGATAACTGTAATCATAATTATCATCTTCAATGATTCGTTTTAATTCTTTGCCGGATCGAATATGTCGTAGGCTCATTTTACGACCGGCTTGATGTGAGTGAAACGATCCAGAAATAATTCTAATTCCATTTTCCGGAAACATCTGTGGTTAATAATAATAATGAATAAATTAAGTCTTTGAGTTTTATATGGGAGTGACATACCACACTTGAACATGAAGGACCACAAATCCCGACATTTCGGTAGATATTTTGGCCAGGTGGAATTAGCTGGGTATCCGATACAGAAACCCCACTTACTATGATGCCCGCGTCGTAAGTACGTAAATTGTGTGTGTAATGAATTCGAAATCCAGAATGATCAACAACTAGGAAATCGTACAGTTTTTAATTATTACTTATTATTTTTCCACCATACTTACTTTGTTTTGTATTAGAGTTATCATAGTGAATTTCTAGCATATAATATTTTACTCCTGATATACCCCCAATTGGAATACCGGCATGAGATGGCAAAAATTGCCCCTTAGATCCCGGCGACCAAACTGCAACTGGTGTGGAACAAGAGTCCCAATCTCGTGGGGTCAGCAGATTACTGTTGCATACTGTGCCAGAACTTCTAACCCACAAATCCCACGATAATTGATCGGATCCTGGATAGAATTTTGTCTGGCATTCGAAAAGTGTCATTTGATGGACAATGTTCGAATTTAAGTGACTGTGGGAAAAAGAAATTAGTTATTTTAACGACAACTATTTCAATAATATTACCCAGAATGAGATAACAGTGCCTCATAACCAATAATATGTTGTTTTTTTGATAACTCGGGAAGTTTCACTATTTTACACCAATATAGAGTATCTATTGTGGGTTCGACGGTTACATTATTAACAGTTATATCCCATTTGCTAGTCTCAGATTTTGTATTTTTTCTTGTATATGTATCTCGATTCTGTTGCGAAAACATTGGAGAAAGTAAATGCAGTGATTTTACGCCTCTGTTTTTTCCATGCCCTGTTAAGCTTTCATAATTGGGATCCATATCCCCAAAGGACCAAAGGATTTTTAAGGTATCCGTCTGGAAAATTAAAAATAATGCATTTAATTCAATTTTATTTAAGAATATTTATATTAGACTTCTTCATAAATGTATTCATTATTACTTTGATAGATCTGTACAGTAGTGTAGTGTTTTCAAAAATACTGCACTCATTCAATGCTGTACAATACTCTGTAGGCCAGAAAAATATAGTACAAAATGTTTATTATTCTCTTGAAAGAGTAGCTGATGCTGAAACTCGAAGTTCCGTTTTAAGCTTTCAGAAACAAACGCACCACTTGTATGAGAGTGCGCATGTTATAAGCTGATCTGATCAGTTCAGCCACGAGCTCGGCTCCGCTTTGCTTGATCGATGAAACATGTTTAATTTTTTAAGCAACGCAACTTCTTAAGGCAGGAGCTTTGAAGAGCTTTGCTAGTCAATAGCTATCATTATAATGATCAGCATAAGCTTTAGCTCTCAGTGTGTGCAGGTAACAAAATTTAAGATCTGTTAATAATAATGAAGTTTTTAGTTAACCTTAGCCGTTAGCTAGTATTCATGCTCTAGCGTGCGCTCGGCCTAACAGTATATGTTTTTACCCTTTGTAAATAAGTGTAACTATTGCCCACAAGCCTAGTACTAATATAACGAAAATCTGCTGTCACAATTGTGACAGCGTCATATATGGTGCCTCCGGTTATTTGCCTTCAGCTCCATAGCGGCGAATACATCAATAAATAGTATTCCAATCTCCAATCCGTAAACAAACTTTATAAAATAATTTCATTTTGATAATACAACTTTTAATAATACAACTAAGATTCAACTTTTAGAAGGTGAAATTAAAATGTTAAAATTCTTATTTATTTCCCTTTGTACAGTTTGTTTACTGATTTGATATTGTAATACTATATATTAATGTATTCGCCGCTATGCCGCCCAATAACTTATTATTTCTGCATTTGAAACGTCTTTTGCGAATTAAATTTCAGTTAATGGACCTTATCACTAACGCCTTTTATTAAATTAACCTATTCCTGCCATCTATACTTAATTTTGTTGAATTTTCCCTCGTATTGCCTGTAAGAATAACTCAATTCAATTATGCTGATAGCAATCACAGCTGTTTAGCTGTGTCGCCCGCAATATTTTCGCAGCTAACATTTTCCTTTTGTCAGTACCCGCAAAAATGACGAAGCAAAAAATTTCTTCTTCCTTTTTTCGTAGCTTTTTTATACGGAGTTTGGCTGCTTTCATAATTTCATTTCGTTATGTTAGTACTAGGCTTAAGCAAAACAACTTGTGTGTGTTATTATAAAATTGTAATTTAAAACACCACTAGGTAGTTATATGTCCTAGCAGAAATTAGGACATATGAAAATATTTCTAATAGAGATGGATGTGATATTTTGCAGGGGTGGTCAATTTATAAAAATTGTTTTCATCCGCTGTTTTCAATAAGAAACAAGATATTAGCAGCTCCAGCGACTAGTACCCAAAAGGGTACAGCGACTAGCACCCAAAAGGATGCGACACACATTATAAAATTGCCACCACTGCAGACCCAGAAAACAGAATAATGTTCCTTAACTCAAATATTGAAAACATAGATATAGAATCTTTATTAGAATAAAATATATTATCTTATTCCTTCATATGACATAGCAGTCATGAAGTTTCACTCACTGTACAGTTAGTAAACTTCGAACCAAAACACTGCACAGTGCGTAGACTGTACACTAGTTTTGGTGTACTCATAAAAAGCTGTACAACTATAAAGTGGGTGAAAACACTACCTGTCAATACTGTACAAAAATGTGTGCCTACTTTTAGAATAAGTAATTTATTTTGTGTTGTGGGTACATTCATGCAGAAGTCTAATTTATTTACTAAAAACATACCGAAAAAGGAATATCATATGGGTCACAAGTTTCTATTTTACGTTTAAACTTTACTTTTGTATGTGTTGCATTTTGAAAGCCATCTAAGACGTAATAGTTTTGTGTATCATCTAGTACTGGGGCTCTGTTCAAAGAATGTTTCGCGCCATGGCAATCCTGTAAGAAGAATTTTAATAATTGTATTATTACATTAACCAGCTCAAAATCAAATATTAAAAACATTTTTTTTTTCATGTTTTCATATGAATTAATTAAAATGCATATTTAAACAAGAAAGGAAGCTAACTTCGGACGAAGTTTGTATACCCTTGCAGATTTCAATTGTATAAACTATAATCTATCCCAATATAATATAATATGAATTACATTCATATTCATACCATTTATACAGTTCTACATTTTTTTACATTTTAGAATGTTAAGTAAAATCATTTTTCTCCACATTTATCGACTGTTTGTATGGCAGCTATAAAATATATTCGTCCGATTCTTATGAAATTTACAACAAAATTCTGAAAAAATATGAGATACTTGTATCTCAAACTAGAAGAAATTGAAAATTGACAAAGTTATAATTTTTTTTCTACAAATTTCCCGACCGTTCCTATGGCAGCTATATAATATAATAGTCCGATTAATATAAAATTAAATCCAAAAATCTAGAATAATATATAAAGCTTATAACCGAGAGTTGATCAAGATGTGTTAAAAAACTGCGGAGTTATAATATTTTTTCTTAAAATTTACGAATCGTTTGTATGGCAGCTATATGATATAGTTGACCGATCCGGCTCGTTCCGACATATATACGAGTGAGAGTAAATAGACTATCTACAAAGTTTCATTCAGATAGCTATTGCGTAGAAACGGACAGACAGACAGACAGGCAGACGGACATGGCTAGATCGACTCGGCTGTTAATGCTGATCAAGAATATATATACGTTACAGGGTCGGTGATGACTCCTTCACTGCGTTGCAAACTTCTGACTAAAATGCAAGGGTTTAAAAGTATATATATATTACAAATAAAAAGAATAAGTCTGATTTATATCCGTGGAATTTGAATATGTTGATGAAAAAACTGCGCATATTGCCTGATCATTATTTACGGTCGTAGTTTCATATGAAAGATAATTATGTGTCTGGGGCTTACTTTTAGTGTCGACAAATCTATAAAACTGTTTAGGGTCTTGTGATAACTGATCTCTGCAACGTGTCAAATAGTTTTTATAACATTGCGTAGGTGCGCCAGAAATTTGCATACAGCCTAGATTTTATATATTTAAGGCGACTCAACTCTTTAGTGAACCAAGGAGGCTTGTTCGAGATTGATGGATAGGATAACGAAACACATTCAGTAAAAAATGAATTCATGGAATTGTTGAATTCATGGCATTGTAAATAATGTACATAGCTACGCCACGTAGTGTACAAAAATAGATCGGACCAATTAAATTCAAAAATAAATTACTAAGCCTTTCAAAGTGCGTTTTGCAAAACCAGAGGTTTTTTTTTTTGATGGTGGGTGAGATATACTTTGTATATTAATCAATGTCAAAAGTCACATTAAAAGTAGGATGACAGGGATCTTCCGGTTGCGTCAGCGGCGCCACCCTAGCTAAACTAACTCTCGTCGGATCAGAGTCAAAACAGAGATCAAGCCAGTGCTCTAAGGCATTTCGCACATGGTTTACTTGGGACAGCGAAATGTTAGAAACACGTCTGATAGGCCGATCCCGCCTGTACACCGTAAGCTCAGCTGGGCAAACTTCGGAGCTAAGAATCTCCGGCTTTAACCATGTTTCTGTGAACACTATAACCTGGGAAGTAAACGATAGACTATCAGAATAAAATGTATTGAATTTACTCTTGCATTCTGATAGGAAATATCGAGGGAATGAATTGGCTTTTTTGGGGCGGATATGGTACAGGTAGAGGGACCAGTGGTCTGATCGGGCAAAGGAAGAGTTATTTCTACAGGCCACCTTTTTGTTTTCTTTGCTTCCTACTCTTTGAAAACAACATACTCTGGCCAGAAATTGGTAGAGTATATTGTGACAAAGGGAGTTAGTGTGGGACAGAAAAGAAACTTATTAGAACTTTTCCAACTTAATTTATATGCTATAAGTGCTTTCGTCAAGGCAGTCTGAACATGATGAACATGACTGAACATGAGATCGGCACTTGGCATGTACTCTGTTGTCGTACAGCCACCAGCCGATGACAGGTCATCTGAAGAAATTACCTTTTTGCCTAAGGTAACAGAGCAGACAATTCCAGTTGACATTATAGAGACTTACCACTATACCACGCGCATGAATGGATTAACGACGGACGGTACGCTCGTGTTCTGAATGCGTATAACTTTGTTTCCCTGCGAAATAAAATTGTCAAAAGTGGACTAATCGGTGTCGGAGGGCCCCGGGGAAATATCTTTCGTGTTTTTGTGAGTGTCAAGTGCGTTATTTTGCTATAATTTGCGCCACTCTGCCAATATGTGGAGCATGTGAAGAGACCGGAGCAAATACAGAGAGCTCACAACAGGTGGAGCTAGGCAAGTCGGTGAGTCTGATGGACCTCAATGGGTGTGCCTGAGCCCGTTGCCACGGTGGAGGAATTATCCTCCTTAGAGGACCCTCCGTCGGCGTCTGCCGTTGACGCCACCAAGGTTCGCGAGACGTGGTCAGCGGTGGTGAAGTGCGACGACCCGGCACTCTCGGGGAAGGCCATTGCGGGAATGGTCCGCAAGATGGTGGCACCCGCCCTCGATGTAAGGGTGCATGAAGCTCGGGAGTTCCGTCGAGGCGGAGCTGCGATCATCCGCACCCCCTCGGTTGGTGAGTTGCAAAAGGTGGTGCGATCGGCGAAGTTCGCCGAAGTCGGGCTTAATGTTGCCAGGAACCCAGCTGAGAAACCAAAGGTCGTCGTCTACGACGTCGACACCGCGATCGGCCCGAAGAAGTTTATGAAGGAGCTCCTGGAGAACAACTTCGACGACGAGATGACCGCGTCGGAGTTCAAAAAGGCGGTGCACATGGTGACCAAGCCATGGTCAGTGACGGACGGTCCGACCGTCAACGTGACACTTGAGGTCAGCGAGGGAGCCTTGGCGAAGCTTGATGTTGGCAGGGTCTACATTAAGTGGTTCTCCTTCCGATGCCGGTCGCAGATTCGCACCTACGCCTGCCACAGGTGCGTGGGTTTCGACCACAAGGTCGGGGAGTGCCGCCAGTGCGGGCAGCAAGCCCACACTGCAGGCAAGTGTCAGAACCCGGTGGACTGCCGGAACTGCCGCCACAGAGGGCAACCCTCGGGGCATCACATGCTCTCGAGCGCTTGCCCGATTTACGTTGCAGTGCTCGCGAGGGTGAACGCTAGACACTAATGTTTAGCTTCATCCAAGCGAACTGTGGCCGAGGCCGAGCTGCGACCATCGAACTTGGCGTCCGACTGAGACG